>JASVEL010000730.1:0-167941 GCA_032618575.1 Nicotiana noctiflora
CAGATATCAAGTGTCCTCCAACTCATACCACAGCGCGAATGCTCGATAAGGTCACTTTCTTGCCTTGCCAAACAATGTTGTCATTTTTATATTTTCTTTTCCGCGTTGAATGACAACTCTATGTGTGATTAATATTATATTTTTCAGAATTTCATATCATATTGACATACTAATACATGTGTGATTGTTCCACAGCTAGTTGGCCATTTTATTGAAGTAAGCTGGATAAATCCAACTTTTATTTTCAATCATCCTGAGATCACGAGTCCACTGGAAAAATCGCACAGATCAGTGCCTGGTCTGACCAAGCGTCTCAACCTATTTGTAAACAAGATAGAGGTAATATGTACTTTTGTTGTTGATGCAAATGCAACTCTAAGTTTTAATCATGATCTTGCATTTAGTACTGCAATTTTAACTTACTTTATCAGCTAATCATGTCGCACTTTTCTCCAGCTATGCGATGCCTATATTGAATTAAGTGATCCTGTAGAATAGAGACGGTGTTTCACTGAGCAATTAAAGGTATATTTGTGTTATTACCAAATTGTAGGATAGTAGCAACAATGTATATGAATTGTTAAGTTCCTACTTCCTACTATTAGTGCTAAATTTATAATTTGTATTGGACTAAACTATTCTTACAGTCACAATTGTTTCCTTCACCCCTACTCAATTGATCCATTGATTTGTTTAGACTAAGACTTGTCAGCCTCCCTTGCAAATAATAAAATTCCATGCATTTTGTCTTTGAAAATTAATTTAGTAATAGATTAGCTCTACATTTATTTGACATTTGTTTTGTAAACTTGGAACTTTGCTTTCTAAGGCAGTTCATGACTTCAATTCATAAGTCAGATTACGTGGCACTGAGATTAGACTTTATCACTCTAGGTATTCAGTTTCTTTTGATACTTCCTTTAGATTATTCTCCTAATAAATATCTCAGTTCCCCAGTGTATGTGGAGGGAAGGGAAGAGGCAAAATGCTTATTATCTTTTACATGGTTAAAATTCGTCGAACATCACCCCCAACATGCTAAAGCAGCTACATTCGAATTTCCACGTTTATTCTTTTACGAAAACTTTAAGAAAGACTGTGTGATATCTTGAAAATGCTATTGATGCTAAACGATTAATCTCTAAACATAATCACTGAACACTAAATTGAATGCTCTAGTTCTATTTGTTCCCAAAGTTTATTATCCTTGTACTATTTTGTTGCTTGGAGGTTTTTGCCGAAATGGTTGTTCTATTTGTTTTGAATACCTGGGCTACTTAATATACTATAATTAATGATATTGAGATAAGAGGATACATTTACAACAATTTTATTATTTTTCACAACAAGAAGCAGTAATGGCTGTTACTCTCAAAATCCAATTGCATCAGACTATTATCTGCATTGCCTCATTCTTGCTTCTATAATATGCCTTAATATCTTTGTTTGGTTTTCATTCTTTTCTAGAAAAAAAATATATTTCCTGATCAGCTTGTGTTTGTTTTTTATCCTTTTTTTCATTCATTTGGATTATGCTTGTGTTTTTTTTTAATACTGGATAATTATGAATATGAAATCATTTTTTATAGGTATGAAAATAATATAATTCTGGGAACACTGAGGTATGCTTTGATTTTTTAGTCATTGTTTGTTTTGTTATGGTGACTGTTTGATAGAGATTGTTCTTGTGGTATTGTGATATTATATTTTATCTCCTAGCATCTACAATTCTTTTCATACTGAGCTGCCTCCATGATCTTCACACTATTTTTATTCAGACAGTGAATTGTCCTCATTATTGTCAAGAGCGGTGTTTATATCAGACTTTGTGAATCAAGTAGATGATATTTTTACAGTGCAACACTCAAATTTTGTGACATGAGGAATAATCTACATTTGTGATCTAACTTATATTATTAGGTTCCTTCATTTCTCCATGCATGAGAACGTTTCTTAGCTAGAGGAATTACCAATTTGTTACATGTTTCAATAATTTTGTGATTTTACAGTTAGTGTGAATTGGACTTTCCCTTGATATTTAGGTTGTTGGTTCTGTAATCACATGAAGATGATGTGCACATTGGCAAAATATGCACAAAGCAGAGAAATGCACTTGACAAGGTTACTTAGCAATATCTGGTATTCTTCTATTCAGCAATATAATTGTTTTATATTTTAAGATTTTGCCATTAGAATTGTGAAATATATGCTACTGTTGACCTAAAACTGAGATTTTACTCACAAGTTCTTTTCTCTTAGATCAGTGCTCCATCATAACACCAGTTCAACTTCATTAGCACGTTTTATATTTTCATACCACCTGCAAATTAGAAATTTATGTATGTTTCATACAATTTGGAAGTTTATATATTTATGCATATTATTTTTACATTTTTTCATTTCTTCACGGTGGTTCTGCATTTCTTTCACTTAAAAGATTTTAAAATCTCTTAAGGTCACTATAGGGCAAAGTGTAAAGAATCTTACCTAGATATATATATCTGTTAAATCAAATGAATAATTTTCATGTACATAAAACATATAATTTTCAAGTATCATGCAAGAGAGGCCACATATGCATTCAAAAGTTACTTCTTTCTAACAAAGTTACTCGCTCGTAGTAGTGTAAACTGCTCTTTGTCAATTACTCACTGAAATTTGTAAGAAATTATTCTGAAATAACATGAATAAATATGTTGTGTACGTATTTCTATTTGTCCCCTCATCCATTGTTTCATGCTTTTATAGTGTTACTTTTACTTTATTAAGTGGTGTGCTTTTAATTGCTGAAAATATGAGTGTAATTTTTTTATTTGACTTTTTCACTAGCTCACTATTGGTTCCTATCTAACTTTAATTTCATTTTAAATGTGTAGAAAAAATTTGGGGTGAAATTGATAATGGTGGCCTAAAGTCAAATTGATTTATCGGAAGAAAATGATGAAGAGTTTTGAAAAATTATGATATTTGTGATGCACCATGAATATATATAATTTTGTATAGTTAATGGCCAACGGGCACCTTGAATCAATTGATTTTATTATTTGATGTATTATATGAAATATTTCCTTTTTGAAGTTCATTACAAGTATATGCATTTGAATTATTTTTTGTTACTTCTTAGTGAATTAAATAAGTTAATGTAGTACTTGAGATCTCCATACTGAGTTAATATGTTTGAAATAAATGTGATTATCCAATATATGTAAAAAAAATGTAAGTTTTTAAATACAAAATGCAGCTTGGATATTAGTTAAATAGGACAATTGCTACGCTTCAAAGTGTGGCCTTAGAGTATGACAAAGATGTGACGTGTCTAGTAATAAAGGCCACACATTATGTGTTGCTATAGGAGCAACACTGGAAAAGGGTGGCCTATAAGGTAACAAAAGACACGCTTCAAAAGTGTAGCCATAGGACACAAAAAGGGTGGCCATTGTAAACCGTGGCCTTAACCTCATAAAATGTTTTGCCTTAGGGCAAATGTTACGCTTGCTTAGGCCACCCCTATAAAGTGTTGCCTTAGGTCAAAAAATATGACTATTGATCAAAAATCACATTTTATGATAGTTTAGGTCACACTTCTTGGCTATTGTTAAAGGCCTAAAAATATTGTAGTGAGAGGTGTGAGACAGATGTGCTAGTGTTGGGTTTTGTGTCATTAGAAGAAGGTGACAAGTGTACCATCAAATAGTCACTGCTTGACACGACTCGAGTAATTGATTTTTTGCTCCATATGTTGAACTTATTCGTGCAACAAAATATTGTATCATTTTTGTCACCATTGTATGAGTTCTCCCAACTCGTTCGTACCTCTTTGGAGCCCGGCTTTATTTTATTGGTTATGATTGTGCTTTCAATTTTTTATGATACTATTATTATTTTATCATATTGATATAGTCTTTTTTTAGCCGAAACTCTTTCAGAAATAATTTCTTTGCCCCTTCGACGTAGGAATAAGGTTTGCGTACATATTATCTTCTTCAAACTGCACTAATGAAATTCGCTGGATCGTTGTTGTTGTATGATATATCGGGAGAAATTATAAAATAACCAGATTTATAAGTGGTCATTCAAAAATAGCCACATATTCAAAGGTAATCGAAAGTTTGCCACTTTTCATTAAAGATAAATTTGAACGAAAACACTGTTCAAAATTCGAAAACATACTCCAGTATAATATAATGGAATTCCAATATAATATACTGGAACATCGATATAATATATACTGGAACTCTAGTATTGTAATGATTTGGCCGGTCGTTTTAAGAATTTACACCCCGATCCCCTGTTAACTGCATTCCCCGTGTTTATCTCTATTATTTTGAGTTGTCGGAAAGATTTATTTGGGATTTCGTAGAGTTTTGGGACACTTAATCCCTAAATGAGGTTTAAGTTTTAGAATTTGGACCGTAGTCGAAACAATGTTAAGACGATCTTGGAATGGGAGGATTTTGAAGAGGAAATCAGTGGGTAATGATTTCTAATCCTTTTCTAGCTATATTCCTATAATCCAATCTTAGTTTTATCATTTAATTTAGGATTTGGGATGAAAATTTGAGAAAAAGTGGAGAAATGTTCTTAGACCTAATTTTGGGGGTTTGATATGGATATTAACGTCGGATTGGAATAATTTTGGTATAAATGAACTCGTGAGAGCATGAGGATTCTGAATTTATAAATTTTTCCCAATTCTGAGACGTGAGCCCGAGGGGAATTTCTGTCATTTTTTTCTAATTTTGCGCATTAGCTTAGAATTGATTAGTTACTTGAAGTGTTATTTACATTATGCAATTGATTTGAATAGATTTGGGTCATTTGGAGGCAATTACTCATAGCAAGAGCGTGGTTTTGGGTTGATTTTAAGCCGGTTCGAGATAAGTGTCTTGCCTAACCTTGTGTGGGATAACTCCCTTTAAAATTTAGTATTGCTGATATTTGAAATGCCTTGTATGTGAGGTGACGAATGCATACTTGTGCTAATTGTTGAAAATTCATTTTCATTAAGTAACTATAATTGTGATTCGTTTTCCTATTTATACTACTTGTCATTTAAGCCTATTGATAGCTTAGGAAAGCATGTCTAATTGACTTAATTGTTTTACTTGCTCAAACTGTTTTATTTGAATTATGTGCAGCATGGTAGGTTAGAAATACTTTTTTTTTTTTTTTACATTGGTATGAAATTGGTTTGAATTGAATATTCTTCGTGTTGCTACTGTGTGTTTACTTTGGGACTATAGATTGAGATTTTGGTAGATCCCCAGAGCACTATGAGTTGGATACAAGACGACACCCGGGAGATCCACTGGACATTTACATTTGGGGGCTACAAGAGGGTATCCTAGTAGATCCCCGGTTTGCTAGATATTTACATTTGAGGGCTACAGTAGAGTATCCTGGTAGATCCCGACTTGCTGGATATTTACATTTGGGGGCTACAGAACGATATCCTGGTAGATTCCTGGTTGCTACCTCTGTGTTGAGTTGTATTCTTTCTGTGATGTTTTCTCCGTGGTATTTGTTATTACTCTTATCATACTGTGTTACTTCGTACTATTAACATTTATTTATTTTATCGTATTTTATACTGTTTTGCCTCACTTTTCAGCTAAAATCAGTTGGGCCCTGACCTTACTTGTCACTACATGACCGAGGTTAGGCTTGACACTTACCGAGTTCCGTTTGTATTGGTCGAAAGTATGACCACTCGACCGCCACGGTATTGAACCAACCTCTAAGGCATTCCCCAGACCAACAACTAAGTGGGTCTAACCTCATCCCATTTGTATTTAATGATGGAGTATGCATTATGATTGACCCCCTCCTGTAAGGGGAGCGTCGATCCCTCGACACGGTTGACCCTGGAAGGGGTTGAGGGGTGAAAGGTCCCCGACTATAAATCGGGAGAGGGGGTTATTTTGGAAGGAGGCTTCTCCAATGGGAAGATTGAATCTCCAATTTCTCTCTCAATTTCTCTCCCCATTCCAAAAGAAAGAACACTCATTCTCTCCGAAAAAGGTCCTAGAAGCTTAGAGATCGATAGGCTCCCGAAACCTTTCCAAGGAAAGATGTCCCCGATCTGGATAAAGTGTGACGATACAAAGGGTCATCACCATATTTCTCCCCTTTTCCGTGCTTTCGAGGTCTTGGAAACCTCACTCTCAGTTGCCTTGATGTGCGTGCACAGCTCGGGCGCGAAGCCGAAATGTTTTTGTGTTAAGATATATGAATTCTATTGAAAATTTGAAGAATTATGATATTATTATTAATATAGTTGACTTTGGTCAACATTTTTGGTAAACGGGCTCGGACCGGTGATGTGACGGTCCTGGGAGGTCTGTAGAAAAATATGGGACTCGGACATGTGCCCGGAGTTAAAATTCGAAGTCCAAAACCCCGGTAAAAGAATTTTTCTGTTAAATTGTTTTTTGAAATTAATAAGGAAAAATGGAAATAAAAATGAGTTAGAAAATATAGGTATCGGGCTTGTATTTTGGTTCAGACGCCCCGTGCAGGTCTTAAATATTGGTTAAGCGCTTCCTGTGAAGTTTGGTCGAAATCGGACGTCGTTTGATATGATTCAGACCTAAATAGCTAAGGTTAGAAAATTATGAACTTCGAAATAAAATCTTGAGTTTTGGAGGTTGATTATTTGTTTTCGATGTTATTTTAGTGATTTAAGCACTCGAGCAAGTTTGTATGATGTTGTTGAGTTAGCGTGTACTTTTGGTTGGGAGCCCCGGGGGCTCGGGAGTGATTTCGGGGGTGGTTCGGGGTGTTTTGCATTGAAAATCATGTATTTTCTTAGCTATTGCTGGTATCTGGTATTTTGTTCTATGCGATTGCATAGGTCCTTCTATGATCGCATAATGTTAAAAATTAGGAGCCCAAATTGTTCTATGCGATTGCAGCCTCTCTTGTGCGGTCACATTGCCCAACTTCCCTACTCTATGCGATCGCATTGCCCACCTCGCGATCACATAGAGCATTTCCAGGCCCTGTCTTATTTACTCTATGCGATTGCACCATGCCCTCCGCGATCACATAGCACCAGTCTCCTTACCCTATGCGATCGCAATGCCTTGTATGCGATCGCATAAGGCATTTTTGCCCGGTAATTTTTCATAAAACCAAAACAGATTGCATGGGATTTTTCACACCAAACACATACGGGTTCATCTCTCTCACCCTTCGTTTTCAAGCCACAAGCTCCCATTCCTCCACAGCTCCTTGGGTAAGTTTCCTAACATTATTTCTTCATTAAATCATAGTTAATCCTAGTCTAATTCATGAATTTGAGGTAGAAATTGGGGTTTTTGGGTAGAACTAGGGCTTGTGGGATTTTGGGTGTTTCAACCTCAATTTGAGGTCGGATTTTGAAACAAATCATATATTCTAACTCGTGCGGTTATGGGTGATTGGAATTGGTCCGAGCCTCGAGTTTGGACCATGTGGGCCTGGTGTCGGATTTTGTTATTTTTGGAAGAATGATGGGAATTTTATTGCTAGGCCATGGGATTGTGTTATTGAGCCCTAATTGATGTTACTGAATTATAATTGAATAGATACCATTGTTTCGGAGTCGGATTCTAGAGGAAAGGCGGTGCTAGAGGATTGATTGCTATTTTATGACCAAGGTAAGTCTTTGATCTAATCCTGGCTTGAGGGAATATGACTAGAGTATTATTGTGCTATTTGCTAAATGATCGAGTGCGGTGTATAGACATGGTAACGAGTATCTATACACTGGCGTCTAGCATAACCATGGGTCTTATTTGTACTTGCTTTCAGGTATATTTTGAGAATCATTCTTAGTAAATGATGAATTCAACGTGATGAGTTAGTTGAGGAATTATTTATGAAAACATGAGATTTCTTGGAGAATTGGCTCAAATGGTAGTGATTTTTATAAAGTCGAAATTGGAAGTATTGTTAAGAAAATGTGGTTGGGTCCCTTGCCGGGATGAGTAGATTCTGATTATTGTTGCTCCCTTATTCGGTCGAGCATTATATGTAATCTCCACTGTTGAGATGTTTGAGCTACTAGTGGTACCCTTATTGGGTAGATCGTGATATTGCCGAGTTTTCCCTAAAAGGGGGAACTCCCTGAGAGAGGATATATGAAGCATATATTATATTATTGGGATCGTGTGGCACGCCGTCCACTATATTATGATTATAGGGATCGTGTGGCACGACATCCACTATATTATAATTATTGGGATCGTCTGGTATGCCGTCCACTATATTATGATTATTGGGATCGTGTGGCACACCGTCCACTATATTATGATTATTGAGATCGTGCGGTACGCCGTCCACTATATTATATTATTGGGATCGTGTGGCACACCGTCCACTATATTATATTATTGGGATCGTTGATTCATGTCCAAGCAACGGTCGTAGTCAATATAACCTGGTCAAATAAGTCCAGAATCGATCCCACAGGGAATTAACCTACCAACTGTAACTTTCACAACCCAAGAACACTTCTGAAGCAAGTTCTCAAACTTTGAGTATATTATTGTGAAGATTTTCTAAGAACTAACTTTGCAAGAATTAAAAGACATAAAAGAAAGAATTGAATATTGGGTAAATAATATAGAGAAAGGCTAAGGTATTGATTTCTCCTATTGATGGAATCCCTTCTGTTTATGCTCATACAAATTGTCAATATATTCTATCAATCATGAACGCTATTTTTACCGTAAATCTCTCCCGAGAAACTACAATAATTTACTAGTGTACTCTCCCGAGCTACCCTAGCTAGCTTTATTTTGAATAGTTCACTTAAGATTGCACGCAAGGCTTCGTTATTCCTAATCCCACCTTTACGCCTAAAGTTATAGATTCCTCTAATAACCTAGGTGTGATATGGTTCAACAATATACATAAATATGCACTCTTTTCCAAGTTATGCACACTAAATAAGCACAACTAATCGGGAGCTCTACCAATTAACTACAACAATAACGAAGTTGAACAAATAGAAATCTAGCTAACAATTTGTAATCATATAAACTAGAAGTTCATCACCCAATATATTCCATCAAAACTTGAGATAAGGAATTAGCTACTCATGATCAAAGAAACAAGAATAATAATTGAATTCATAATCAAAGAATTAATATAAAAGAAAGAAAATAAGTTGAGAAAGTTCTCTCTTACTAATAATCTTGCAAAAGTAGGTAATAATACAATGCTTGCCTCTCTTGGGTGAATTCTAGGTTTATATAGATGGTTTAGGTCTTAAAAATTGAGTTTTTACAAAATTAGCCTTAAAATCTGCGGCAGCTTCCGCGGTTCGTTCGCGGTCGCGAACGAACCGCGAATAGTGAACGTCTCTGAATATTCAACAGGTTCCGCGAGCTTGTTTTTCCACGGTTCATTCGCGGTCGCGAATGAACCGCGAATGAACAGTGTTCCGGAATCCATACTTCAATTTTTCATGCCAACTTCACTTTAACTCTTCACTTGTCCTTTTACCATCTTATGACTCCTAAATAGCTCTTTTAGTCTCCAATGGCTCATGTATACCTATAACACAACAATAAATACTAACAAAAGCATTTTGTCATCATAAACAATATCAATTCAACAATGAAGTGTGTTTATTTTGGGCATAATTATAGTCAAATTCAACTATTGTCAATACCCCACACTTAAACCTTTGCTCGTCCTCGAGCAACCTTAATCACACTTTAGGCCAAATTTATTAATGTTTCCCCTAAAATATGTCACAAAAGCTATCTTTCATGATTAACTTAAGACATGCACAATCCTTAACTAACCGTAAATTCACATGCCAGCACATTATTGCTTACTCTAGTTATTATCCCAGACTTTCAAAGTTACCGTTTTCCTCTGGAGTTACATGCCCTGACACAATTTATTGAGAGAAGTTCCCACACATAAACAATTTAGAACATGGAACTTATAGATATAGGAAATATTCACTCACTCTCAACAAAGAACATTCATATGCATACAGACACACTATAGGCTTGCCCCTAGTGTAATACTCCACTAATCGAGTTATTCAATTATAGATCAAGAGGTCATTAAAGGTTGTAATGTTGGCTACGGGACGTGTAGGATACTTTTGGGTATAATGGATAACCTCCCTAAGCACTTTTCTTTCTTTTTCACAACTTCCCTTTTTGTTTTCTTCTTTATGTCCCCCCTAAACATTCCTTCACCTTTATTTGCTTTTAATCCCCAATTTTCTTTCGTTGGTGTAATTGGCCTTTCTATTATACATATATACATTGATATATCTATTTTTTTATTTTTTATTTATTTATTTTTTTTATCATTTCTTTGCAATGCATTTACATTATTTTGCCAGATCACCATTTTCTACCATTCATTCTTGACTTTTCCCTTTTTCAACTTCCCTTCACCCCACACTTAGACTTTTGCATATTCATTACAATACAAGTGCTTCTAGGAGGTAAAGTAGAACATTATACGATTTTGTTATTTTCATGAACATTCAAGGGTTATAAAAAAAATAGGCTTTAAGCTCAAAGGGGTTAACTAGGATATTATGCACAGGTGAATTCATGTATTATTGATTTATGGGGTTACACAAAGAAATACCTCTATCATCCCTACAACCAAACAACTTCTATTTCGCTTTGCAAACACACATGGCAAGTTCTAGGTATCATGTAAAACATATAATGTAAGTAAAATCCCACACACACATAGCATGCAACTTATTTAGAATCCGATTCATCTACAAAGTCCTATCAATGTTCAAGCAAGCTGTATTTTACAATTTAAGGCATATCCTAGAATCTACAGTCAAGCTTACATAATACATTCTCAAGTTCAATTAAGTTTTGCTAATGTGCATACTTGGGGTTACATGTCAACCTTTGCCCTCTAATCCTAAAAAAGAAAAATCTACCTAACCCGGTTCAATAAAAACCCTTGGAAAAGAACCGTGGTCAAAAGAAAAACCAAGGGGGAGGTGATACACTACCTAAAAAAAGAAAATAAAAGAAAGAAAAATTCCTACATGGACTGCTTCCCTCAAGAGTACTTGTCATAAATAGTCCGTCATCAGGAAGAGTTCTCTACTAATATTTTTTTTTGATTTTTTCAATTTTTGATTTTTTTTATTTTTATGTGTGTTTTTATTCTGAATTAGACCCTTAAGAAACCCGTCCCCAAGTGTCCATCATCGGGCCAAGCCAGCTAATATTATTTACAATTACTATTACTATGTACAACATATACAAGATAAGTTTTCCACCCCACACTTAAAATCATGTCATGTCCTCATGACATAATAATACAAATATAGCTCAGAAAGGGCAAGAAAACTTACCTGTGACTCACTCAGAGTCGGAGACGGTGGAGGGGTCGATGTGACATGCTCAACCCAGTGCTCTGAACCATGCCATGAATCTATTTTCCGACCGAGCTTGCCTCTGTGACATCACGTCTAAGCGCGTGTGTAAACCATCCACGGAGGTGCATAAGTCCGCAACCTCCTCCTCCATAGACCTAAGCATAGGTCTAGTAGACTCGGACCAACACATGCCCGCTCCAAGATGAGCGTGCCTAGAAGGCCCGGCTGAGTCGGTGGAATGCCTGGCCCAGGCAACCGGCACAGGGTTAGCCTCACCATCCAAATCAATTGGGTCATTGTCTCGGCCCACCCGAATTTGAGAAGCTCTCAATGGAGCTTTTTGAGGGAGATCACCATCTATGGCAAGGACCAGAGTCCGATGGCCGAGACACAGAGTAGTGACGAGAGATAGGTAATAGAAACCCTTAGCTTTGAGGGGTCCCCTCAGCACCATCTCGTCACTAATCAGGCGGGCGATGTCAATATCCTGCTGGGTGACAAAGCACCATGTTAGTAATGCCCTATTGAAGTTCACGTCAGTGGTGTTGCTTGAGGGCAAGAACCAGTTACATATGATTGTGAACCAGCATTTAGCAGTGTGGGTGAAACAGTTAGAGTGGAGTGTTTTGTTTCTTATCCAGACTGGGATACCATCAACACATAAGGCCTCAATTAAGGTGTCCCAGGTGACACCAGGCCTATCATGGTAGTAGTCCACGTCACTAGTAAAAGTAGGCAGTCTAAGAGCCTGCCTAATAGTTTGTACATGAGCCCAGGCGTACTTACCTCGGACGAAGACTTCTCTGGACATCCCGTAAGAGCATTAGCATAAAACTCCCTAACCAGCATTTTGTTCACGAGGGCTGGTGCGCCGAACAGGAACTCTATTTCGCGGCGGTGGATCTCATCATATATCTAGGGCTTTTCAGTCTGAATGGATAGCCTGTCGATTTCAATTTCATGGAGCCAAGCTTTAGTAGCCTTGGCATGGAAGTCAGTTTCTGCCTCCTTGCTTCTTAATCTAGACTCGTCATAGGTCGATTGCCTAGACGAGCTTGCTGCATGCCTTGATCTTTTAGGAGCCATAATCCTGCCCAAAAGAGAAACAACCAAAAAATTTCCATAGCGTTAGAACATCAGTTGGCTACTCAGACTTCACCATCCGTGGACTACCACAATATTCTCTTTAGTGCTATCATCCCATAACTCCTACAATTAACCACTTATCTAATAAATTCACCAAGTCACCTCAAGCACCCCACACTTATTTCGGTTGGCAATCTAACATGACCCAATTAAACTACACCATCTCCAATTTTATACAACAACAAATAACCAACAAGTTGGGCAATATCTCCCCTAAAAAGTCAATTATCCAAATACTAAAACATACAATTGCCCACATTGGCTAACCAAATCACCAACTATATCATCCATCACATTGGGTCTCCAAAACAATGAAATTAACACAATTAACTATATTGGAGACCCAACACACCAACAATACCAACCATATCAATAATACCAACAATACCACAATACTACAATAAAAATCATCCTAGAACTACACTACACAAACAAATTAATTTATATAGAATCTACTACTACTAGCAATGTATTGTACAATTTAACAATTAGACTATAATAATGTAAACTAATTACTTCTACACAATCTAAGGATAAAAATTAGAAGGAAAAAAAGAAAAAAAAAAGAAAAACAAGGAATATAACTTACTATGAAGTGTTGGAGAAGTGGAGAAGATGAAGAAGATTGGTGTAGATGGGTTGTTGGGAGAATAATTGAAGAGAAGGAGTAGAGAGAAGGATGAGAGGAGTTTTTTTTAGAGAGAGGGAGATAGGGAGAAGTGGCAGCTGGTTTGAGGGAAATAAGCGGGGGGGGGGGGGGGGGGGGGGGGGGGGGTAATTTAAAGAAGGGGGAGGGGGGGGGGGAAATAAAAGAGAAATATTTTTTTTATACCTGTCGACCGCGAACGAACTGCGAACAGTGAGAATCAGAGAGGCCATTTTTCCAAGGTTTGTTCGCGACCGCGGACGAACCGCAAAAAATCAGCTTCTCTGATTTTTTCACCTGGCAGCAGCAATTTTTTTTTTATTTTTTATTTTTTTAATATAGACTAACTATAATGAGTACACTTACACAAGTTTGTGGGTTTCCTCCCACATAGCGCCTGACTTAACGTCGAGGCACGACTCAACTTAGCGCATTTCAAGGCTCGCTAGACCTTTGAGGTTCCTCTAACCGTAGTTCCACCTTGTCCTCGATGTCATCCATGCCAACATAAAGTTTCAACAGCTGTCCATTTACTTTGAATGTGCGTGAACCGCCCGAATATAATGCCTCAATTACCCGAAAAGGGCCTAACCACCTTGATTTTAATTTGCCCGGGAACAACCGTAATCTTGAGTTATATAAAAGTACCTTGTCCCCGGTATTGAAGTTACGCTCTATGATGTTTTGGTCATGAATTCGCTTCAGCCATTCTTTGTACAGTCTTGTGATCTCGAAGGCCAGATACCCGCATTCTTCCAACTCGTGCAACCCAGACACTCTAGATTTCCCCGCTTCTTCCCAGCTAATATTTAATTGTTTCAGTGCCCACCATGCTTTGTGCTCTAGTTCCACAGGTAGATGACAAGCTTTACCAAACACCAATTTGTATGGTGACATGCCGATTGGTGTCTTGAATGCTGTCCTATATGCCCATAATACATCATCGAGCTTTCTGGACCAGTCAGTCGTTGTGGCGTTCACTGTTTTTGTTAATACACTCTTTATCTCCCTGTTGGAGACCTCAACTTGCCTGCTGGTTTGCGGGTGATATGGAGTAGCAACTCGGTGTTTCACATCATATTTGGCCAACAATTTCTTGAATGCCCGGTCGCAAAAGTGTGTATCCCCATCACTAATGATTGCCCTTGGAGTCCCGAAACGGGTGAAAATGTTCTTCTTCAGAAATCCCACCACCACCTTAGCATCATTGGTGGGTAATGCTACAGCTTCCACCCATTTGACACATAGTCTAACGCAACAAGTATGTACTCATTTCCGTATGAGATGACAAAGGGCCCCATGAAGTCTATTCCCCAGACGTCAAACACTTCCACTTGTTGAATTGGGTTCATTGGCATCTCATGACGCCGGGAGATGTTCCCGGTGCGTTGACATTCGTTGCAACCTTTCACCCACAAGTGTGCATCTTTAAAAACCGTTGGACAATAGAAACCAGCCTCAAGTATCTTGGCGGCTGTTCGCACTCCTCCAAAGTTACCACCATATGCGGAAGCATGACACGCCTGCAAAAGAGAAGATTGTTTGATCTCAGGGATGCATCTCTGGATCATGTTATCAAGAAATATCCTAAACAAATAGGGTTCATCCCAATAATAAAGCTTGCTTTCACGAAAAAATCTTTTCCTCTGGACCGATGATAGGTCGTGAGGAACAATACCGCTGGCCAGGTAATTTGCATAATCCGCATACCATGACGCTTCAAGGAGAGTGGTGGGGAGCAGCTTCCCATCTGGAAAGGTTTCCAGAATTTCTCCAATTTCTTTGACAATTTCTGCTCCTTCAAGTCGTGACAAATGATCAGTGACTTGATTTTCGGTGCCCTTTCTATCACGTATTTCAAGGTTGAACTCTTGTAGAAGCAGCACCCAACGAATTAGGTGCGGTTTAGAGTCCTTTTTATCAATTATGTACCTTAAAGCTGCATGGTCAGTGTATACAATTACCTTGGATCCTATGAGATAGGACCTGAATTTGTCGAACGCGAACACTACCGCCAACATCTCCTTTTCCGTCACTGTGTAGTTCAGTTGTGCTCCACTCAATGTTATACTAGCATAGTAGATTGGATGTATCAGCTTGTCTTTCCTTTGGCCAAGCACTGCCCCCACTGCGTAATCACTTGCATCGCACATTAGCTCAAACGGTTGCTCCCAGTCGGGGGCAATGATGATGGGTGCTGTGACCAACCTCTTCTTGAGCTCCTCAAAAGCAATCCTGCATTCATCAGAAAATACAAAGGGGTGATCTTTTTCAAGTAACTTACAGAGTGGGTTTGAGGATTTGGAGAAGTCTATAATGAACCTCCGGTAAAAACCGGCATGTCCAAGAAAGCTTCTAATGGCCTTGACGGATGTTGGTGGAGGTAACTTTGCAATGACATCTACTTTAGCTTGGTCCACCTCAATACCTTTGCTCGAAACTCGGTGCCCCAATACTATACCTTCTTGTACCATAAAATGGCACTTCTACCAGGTTAGCACTAATTTTGTCTCCATGCACCGTTTCAGCACTCTTGTCAGATTGGCAAGGCATTTATCGAAAGAATTCCCTACCACTGAGAAATCATCCATGAACACCTCCATAATGTCTTCCACCATGTCGGTGAATATAGTCATCATGCACCTTTGGAATGTGGCAGGTGCATTGCATAGTCCGAATGGCATCCTCCTAAAGGAAAAAATGCCATATGGGCATGTGAAGGTGGTCTTCTCTCTATCCTCGGGGGCTATGGAAATTTGATTGTACCCCGAGTACCCATGTAGGAAGCAAAAGTGTGACCTCCCTGCCAACCTTTCAAGCATCTGATCAATGAAGGGAAGTGAGAAGTGGTCCTTGCGAGTGGCTAGATTCAGCTTCCTATAATCCATGCATATTCTCCACCCGGTGATGGTTCTTGTTGAGATCAATTCTTTATTCTCGTTTTTCATCACCGTCATGCCACCTTTCTTTGGCACACATTGAACTGGGCTATCCCAGCTACTATCAGAGATTGGGAAAATAATTCCCGCGTCTAGCCACTTTATTACTTCTTTCTTCATCACTTCCTTCATGTTTGGGTTGAGCCTTCTTTGATGTTCCTTGGAAGGTTTGTGCCCCTCTTCCAAGAGAATCTTATGCATGCAGTATGCGGGGCTGATCCCCTTTATGTCTTCCATAGTCCACCCAATGGCAGTCTTGCATTCTTTCAGTACCTGTATAAACTTTTGAGCCTGCACATCTAGCAAACCAGATGCGATAATAAAAGGTAAAGTGGAGTTTGGACTTAGAAATTCATACCTGAGATGAGATGGTAGTGGTTTAAGCTCCAGCTTTGGTGGCTCTTCTATGGATGGCTTTGCAGGAGGGGTCTTTCTTTTCTCTAAACATAAAGGCTCGAATTCCAGCTCTCTCTCCCAAAACCCACTGCCTTCCAGAGATAGCACCCACTCTGCTAGACTTTCACCATTTACCTCTTCTATGTTCATTAGGCATGCCTGAAGTGGATCTTCAATGGTCAACTCTACCTCGTCTGTCTCCACTATCACATCAACCACATCAATAAGAGAGCGATTCACGAACTCACTAGGGCGCCTCATGGATTTTTGCACATTGAATATGATCTCCTCATCATTCAACCTCATCTTGAGTTCCCAGTCTCACAATCAATCAAAGCTCTCCCGGTGTCTAGGAATGGTCTTCCTAAGATTATAGGAATTTCCTCGTCCACCTTCCAGTAAAAAATCACAAAATCGGCGGGAAACACGAACTTCCCCACCTGGATGAGCACATCATCTAATATACCAAATGGATGCTTAACCGTCCTGTCAGCAAGCTGTAATAACATAGAAGTATGCCTAGCTCTCCCAATGCCTAGACTCTTATAAATCACCAAGGGCATAAGATTTATGCTTGCCCCCAAATCACACAATGCCTTTGCAAAGGCAAAGTTCCTTATAGTGCATGGAATGGTGAAGCTACCTGGGTCAGATAGCTTCTGTGCAATGGGTCTAGAAACCACTGCACTACAAGTCTGAGTAAGAGTCACGGTGGCCAAGTCTTGGAAATCAAATTTCCGCGACATCAAGTCTTTCATAATCTTAGCATACCCATGCATTTCTTTCAAAGTTTCAATTAAAGGAATGTTTACCTGGATTTGCTTGAGCATATCAAAGAACTTTTTGTATTTCTCTTCTTTCTGGTGCTTGGCCAACCCTTGGGGGAATGGTGCTGGAGGCCTCTTCTTCACAATCACTTGGGATTTTTCTTTTTCTATTACTCCCCCCTCAACATGTTGCTCTACCTATTCGGCTACTTTCTCCATTCCCTGCTGCATATCTTTGTTTTCAGCTACTGGCTGGACTGTAACTACTGTCAACCCGGTGGACTCATCCAGTTCAATGGGCACTAGAGTGAGTGTCTCAGCCTGTGCGTTGCTTCTCTCTCTTTCCTGCTCAGCATCAAGATCTCTACTACTTCTCAAATTAACTACCATCAGCTGCTTTGGGACTTGATCCTTTGGGTTTGTTTGTGTATCTGCAGGCAATGTCCCTTGAGGATGATTGTTAAGTGACATAGCAATTTGGCCTATCTACACTTCCATATTCTTGATAGCTGCGTCATGTGCATCCATCCTTTCATTGGTTTTGGCATTTGACCCAATTACCTGCTGCATCATAGCTTTCAACTTTGCGAACCCATCGTCATGTCTACCCTCATGCTGTGGTGGAGGTGGATGATACCCCTGCTGCTGATTATTGAAATTCTGAGGTCTAGGATATGGAGCCATGTTGTTTGGTGGCCTCATACCTGCTGCATTATACTGTAGTTGAGGAGGCCTGTACTACTGTGGAGCCTGCTGACCCCAACTCTGGTTACCCTGTCGCTGCCCTCCATAATTTACTACATAGTTCATATCTTCATGGTGGTGATGATGTTCTTGTCTGCAGTCCATGGATTACCTATGGGTTGGCTAATGCAAGATGTGCATAAACCACTGTGAGCACGTGATTTTTGCACTAAGCAATAAATTCCAAAATTAAAATAAATAATATTTTTGGGGTGCAATTACATGTCTTGATTGAAATTGGTTGCATTTGTGTGAGTGAATAATTAGAGAATAAAATTAGAAAAAAGGTTAAATATATGCATTTTTGAATTAAGTAGTTAAAAAAGAAAATTAACCAAAAAGAGCATTAAAAGCGGAAATTAAGGAAAAATAGTAGACAATTCCCAAAAAATATTAGAAAATTAGTGGAAATAGAAAATTGAATAATTTAAGTAATACAAAAAGAAAAAATGAAATACAAAGAAAATACCACAAAAAATAATTAAATACAAGGAAAATACAAAAATACAATAATTTGTGCTAAGAATTTGAAAGTGTTAGCCCAAACACATAATGGCCCAAAGAGATCCGGTCCAATTGATTTAAATCAAAGTGATCTCAGCCATCCATCTCCTTAAATCCAACGGTTGAGGTTTCGTCCAGAGTTAATTAATTCAATAAGGTTTCATGATCAAATCTGAGCCATTCGTTTCGTAAGATCTGACGGATGAGGCCTAGCCTTTGTTTTAAATCAAACACCGTCATTTTGGAGCATTCAATCCTGGATATTGATCATGAATTATCTAACGGCCAGGAACTGATCATTCATTACAGGTATAAAAGGGTCCGGTCTCTTCAGAGACCGACCATTCTCGTATAACTCTAACCCTAGCAGCCCCTGTCCCTTCTTCTCTTCTCTTCATCTTCTTCTCGAAGCCTCGCCGGCTATGGAGACTGTCCACCCTTCACAGCTGTTTCTGGCCACTTCCTGTCCACCTCTCTTCTCTTTTCTTCTTCTTCACCCCAAACTGCCATGAAACCTCCTAGAAACCATAGAAAACCCCAGTTTCTTGAAACTCCGGTCATCGGAGGTTCATCTCCGGTGATCAAACCTATGAGAATAGCCTCCAAACTAACACCAGAGAACCACCGTCCCTTGATCTATCACCCTATCTTAACCATCTCCCTCGAATGTTACCCCATCTTCTTGAATATTCGAAAGAAGGTTGCCGGAACCCTAACTCCAGCGACTCAAACGAACCACTAACCAAAAATCCTACCTTTCTACCTCGTATACTCATCCCCTAACCAAAAGACTTCAAAGCTGAAGTCTTGAGTCTGAAAGAAGAAAACCAGAAAAAGAAAATAAGAAAGAAAAAGAAAAGAAAAACTGGAAAAAAGGAAAAAGAAGGAATGAAAAAGAAATAGGGAAACTCATGAGTCAAATCATGCGAGCTATGTCTTCCTCTTCCCCTTGTTTGTTTAATTTTTCTGTGATTTTGTTTGTCTTTGCTTGTTTCTTTTATTTTCAGTATTTTTCTAGTATATTATCTGTTTAAACAACTGAATGATAGATTAGGGTCTCCATCTTTGAGAAATCTCTGTTTGTTCTGTTTCTCTGCTTAAGATTTGTCTTTCTTTGATTAGTCCTTCTTCATATATACTGTCATGTCTTTTACTTAGATTTTCTGCATGTTTTATATTAGTCCTTATCTTCTAGGAAATTTCTGTTATTCTGCTTAAGCCATTCTTTCATTTGAAACTTCTTTTATGAGTTTTAACCATCTGTGTTTGGTCAAGAACATGTTAAGCATGACTAGGGTTTTCAGTAGCCTTTTTAAACATAAAGAAGTTCTGACTATGCCTGCTTCATGATTCATTGATACATTGAGTTATGGAATCTAAATTATAAGTCTTTGATTGAAATTCAACAATATTCAATCTCTTCTCTGAGTTTTGGTTAAAAGATGAGTAACTTTGGTTTCATGGCTATGTGAGCAATTTTGTGTGAAAATGGCTATGTTTGCAACAGTCTTGTATTAAGCTGATTACAGTTAATACTTAGTATGCCTAGGTGGAATTGGTTATAGCTGCAGTAGTGTAGAAACTTGAAAAGTGGTTAAAATTGAAAACATGCTAAGTAGTTTAAAATGGGTTAAAATTGAAAACCACAAAAAGAGGTTATAAGTGAAATGAATAACAAAGAGTGGTCAGTCTTGCAACTGACCAACTCTGATAGTCTTGAAACATTATCTAATTGTTAAATAGGCTAGGTGTGTAATAAAACTGGTTTAAGTCTAATAGGTTACACTTGCACAGTCCTAATTAGCCGGTGTTCATTAGTTGGCTAGACTTGCAAAGTCTTAGACGGCTTGTGTTCACTAATGGGCCCAAATTGCAAGGCTAAGTTCAAACTTTGGACTGGCCAAGTTTTAAATAAGTTAGTTCTAAATGATTAAGCAGGCTAGTCTTGCAAATTAGCTATAGTCATAGAAAATGAAACAAAAGTGGCTAAAATTGAAATAAATTTGAAGTCTAATCTGGCCAGGTCTTAAATATTAATATAAACACTGGCCAGTAGCTAAATAAGAGCTAAATTTAGGAAAAGCCTGACCTGGATAGGTTGGGTAATTAGTGAATGCCCTTAAGGGCATATAGGAAATAGAAAATGGCAAAGTTGTGGATTTAATAGAGCCTATAGGGACACATAAGACATTAGGCTCATGATTTGTGCAATTTTGCACAAAATTAAGTGCACATTGGTCCTAAAGAAAAGGTAACTTAGTAAATAACACTAATAAGTAGGGGCACACTAGTAAAAGCCCCAAAAATGAATCAAATGGAACCTTCCAGCACATGCTGGAAGGCATCTCATAACAGAAAATGGGACTAAAATGTAAGATTTGGTAAAAAAGGAGGGGAGGGAACTAGAATTACTTTCTATCTTTTCCCCCCAAAATTTTCACCATCTCCCACCTATAAATACCCTAATTTAGAACTTGTTTAGGGGCTGGATTTTGGGAAATCAAAATTTTCAGAAAAACTTATACACTAAATCGTAGATAGCTGCCTAGGTTTTTCTGTTCGGAGTTCATATTTAAAGCTATTTGGATTTCTGTTATTCACTGGGTTTCTATTGTTGTTGCTGTGTTATTTCATTTGCTCGTTTGGGGATTCATTCTAGCTACTGTTGCATTGCTTGTGTTGTTTCTAATTGCTGTACCTATTCCATCCCTTAGAACTCATTGAATCTCTTTACTGAATCAGGTACACATCCTTGTTAAGGCTATGTAATTTGAAGCTATGATGATGAAATGAAGTCTCAAGTTTAAAGCATTTCATTATTTTTACATTTCTGTTTCTGGTAGCTGTTTAGCTAGTTTGAATTTGTACTTCATTAGGATATTGTATGCATATGTAAAAGTTCAAACGAGACAATGTAATAAGTAGTAAGTAGAGGTATTGTAGTTATGGTAGCTAAAATCACTTAGTTAAATTAGGGTAAAACCATAAAACCAGACTAATCAATTTCGAAATAATTTCAATAGCACTAAACTCGTTAGTAATGATTTTAATTAACCTTTGTAGGTAGCTTAATCTGGTATTTGATAGTTAGATTTAAATGAGTTTTAAAACAGCAACAATAAAACGAAGTAATAGTTTGATTAAGATTGACTTTGTAATATCAAACAACCGGACTCATAGTAAAATATAACTAGCATCTGCAAATGAGCTGTTTTAGTTAAGTAAATGAACCATTTAGTTTAATCTTGCTTCTGTGTAGTTAGATAATCTCCTATCATTTAGCTGATAAAAAATTTAGATCACAGTATGAATTATTTAGTGAAAAACAAAAGTGAAAATAGTTTGTTAATTAAATTTTATGCATATTAGACTAGTATGATTCAGAGTCGATATTCTTAGTTTTGTACAGTGATTATTTTTTAATGAATAAAGCATAATTTGAATCTACTCCTTTTGATTTCAATTACCTGTTCATATCATGAGTTTTCGTTTTCTGTTTTCATTACTTCTGTTTCGTTTTGGTCTGGGCCTAGCGTGTAACGCAGACCTGGACTGTGTCCGAGTACTAGTTGGACTTCTAAATGAACGCCTCAACATAATCTAGGTTATTAAGACCTAGATACCAATAGGAAATATCTGAATACAAATCCAGAAGTCCAGGCCCAGTAGTAACAGAAACAATAAAGGCCTGGACTCATTTTCTGGAACACAAAGTAATTAAACTGATTAAGAGAAAAAACAGTGGTAGAAAATATAGTTATACATTAAGTATGGACTTTAAAAACGCATGGGATGAGCCGCACATAGTAACAAAAATAGTGGGGCCCCCTATAAACAATTGATGAAGTATATAATAGACTCGGGAAGGTTGATAGCAAATTCCACAACCTTTTCTAAAGATTTAAAGCCGTTAGACACTTATTAGGCACGATTTAATAAATATACCTTCCTTAATATGAGTGTGTACTTGGTGCGACTCAAATCATAAGTCCCGGCGAAGCCGAAATGTATTAAAAGTCACAGGCCTACTGGTTGTGGTGTGACTCAAAATATATTTTCGCGACGTCGCAATTCATAAAAATATTAAAGTTGGAAACATGTACATATTGTAAAAGGCATATAATAAGTCATATAAAATCGAGAGCGACAGTTCGAGCGACCGTGCTAAAACTACGGAACCCGGGAGTGCCTAACACCTTCTCCCAGGTCAACATGATTCCTTACCCAGGTTTCTAGTTTCGCGTACTGTAATATAGAGTCAACTTCCTCGGATTCGGGATTAACCGGTGACTTGGGACACCATTATATTCCCAAGTGGCGACTCTAAAAAAATTAAATAAAATCCCGAACCGATTGTCCTTTATTTGGAAAAACTCTTTCCTTTTTGCTATTATATCCTTCTCGTTTATTTGAACATTGAGGTATACCCTACTTTCTTCAAAAGGTCTGAGGGTAGTAAAAAAGGGAGGTGTGACAACCACCATTGGTAGTGTCTACAATGTGAACCTGCTGCTTGACCCCAGATTCTTCCACCTTCTTCGTCAGGATGCTCAATTGTGTCAATAAGGTAGCCATGATCTCCTCCATAGTGTTGGATGGATTCAGAGGTACAAAGTGTACCACTGGAATGATAGGAGCATTCCTGGTCGTCCAACCGAAGTTTTGAGCCATCTTGTCAAGCAAATTTTGGCCTTCTCTCCAAGGTTTGCTCAGAAAATCCCCATCTGCTTAAGCATCTACAATATTATTCATACTATCTGAAAGCCCCATGTAGAACCTTTAACCCAACATCTGCTCAGAAATTCCATGATGAGGACACATAACAAGCATACCTTTGAATCTGCCCCAACTTTCATGTAATGTCTCCATTGGTTTCTGCTTGAAGCTCACAATCTCATCAATTTGCTGAGCTGTCTTGTTAGGTGGATGAAACTTGTTGTGGAATTGCTTGATTAACTCATCCCAAGTTTCAATAGAGTTTATGGGGAGTGATTTTAGCCATACCTGCGCAACACCTGTAACTGAGAACAAAAATAACAATAGTCTGATGGCTTCCGGTATCTTGCATATTGAGAGAATGTTCTTCAGGTGCTGTTGTGGATCTTCAACCTAAGACCCAGAGAATAATCCCTTGTTTTGCAACAAGTGTATCATGTTGTTAGTAATCTGGAAAGACTCAACTTGAATTGCTGGCACAATGATGGCAGTTGCCAAATTATCCGTTGTTGATTGTGCCCAATCAAATAGTGCACCTTCTTGCGCCTCCTGTGCCTCTTGGATGTTCAACCCAGCTTGCTGGTTTGGGTCGTTCACGTCAACCATGTCAAAATCTAGTTTTATTGGTTGCTGAGATTGCTGAATTTGTTTGATTGCCCAGTTACGTGCCCGGAAAGTTTGCTCGAGGTCTTAGAGTCCTTCAATTAGTTCTCCAGTCCTTGCAGATTTTCTAGGCATGCACCTGACTACCCAATTCAACAACCGTCAAAATTTTCAATGTAAAGTGTAGAAAGAACCTGACTACACAAGAATCTTGTAGTTCTGTCAATGGCAATTGATAATTCCATTAATTCCCCGGCAACGGCGCCAAAATTGATTCACGTCCAAGCAACGGTCGTAGTCAATATAACCTGGTCAAATAAGTCCAGAATCGATCCCACATGGAATTAACCTACCAACTGCAACTTTCACAACCTAAGAACACTTCTGAAGCAAGTTCCCAAACTTTGAGTATATTTTTGTGAAGATTTTCTAAGAACTAACTTTTGCAAGAATTAAAAGACTTAAAAGAAAGAATTGAATATTGGGTAAATAATATAGAGAAAGGCTAAGGTATTGATTTCCCCTATTGATGGAATCCCTTCTGTTTATGCTCATACAAATTGTCAATATATTCTATCAATCATGAACGCTATTTTTACCGTAATTCTCTCCCGAGCAACTACAATAATTTACTAGTGCACTCTCCCGATCTACCCTAGCTAGCTTTAATTTGAATAGTTCACTTAAGATTGCACCCAAGGCTTTGTTATTCCTAATCCCACCTTTACGCCTAAAGTTATAGATTCCTCCAATAACCTAGGTGTGATGTTGTTCAACAATATACCTAAATATGCACTATTTTCCAAGTTACACACACTAAATAGGCACAGCTAATTAGGAGCTCTACCAATTAACTACAACAAGAACGAAGTTGAACAAATAGAAATCTAGCTAACAATTTGTAATCACATAAACTAGAAGTTCATCACCCAATAGGTTCCATCAAAACCTTAGATAAGGAATTAGCTACTCATGATCAAAGAAACAAGAAAAATAATTGAATTCATAAACAAAGAATTAATATAAAAGAAAGAAAATAAGTTGAGATAGTTCTCTTTTACTAATAATCTTGTAAAAGTAGGTAATAATACAATGCTTGCCTCTCTTGGGCGAATTCTAGGTTTATATAAAGAGTTTAGGTCTTAAAAATTGAGTTTTTATAAAATAAGCCTTAAAATCCGCTGCAGCTTATGCGGTTCGTTCGCGGTCATGAATGAACCGCAAACACTGAACGTCTTTGAATCTTCAATAGGTTCCGCAAGCTTGTTTTTCCGTGGTTTATTCGCGGTCATGAATGAACCGCGAATGAACAATGTTCCGGAATCCATACTTCAATTTTTCATGCCAACTTCACTTTAACTCTTCACTTGGCCTTTTTACCATCTTATGACTCCATAATAGCTTTATTAGTCTCCAATGGCTCATGTGTACCTATAACACAACAATAAACACTATAAAAGCATTTTGTCATCATAAACAATATCAATTCAACAATAAAGTGTGAATATTTAGGGCATAATTATAGTCAAATTCACCTATTATGAATCGTGTGGCACGCCATCCACTATATTATATTATTATGATCGTGTGGCGCGCCGACCACTTATGAAAGTAAATAAGGTGACTTTGGATTAATGTTGTCACATATGACCTGTTCTACTTTCAGTTTTATACTTCACACATGATCCTGTTGTTCTTTCTGTTATTGTTGTATCCATATATGTATTTGCATAGTTTGGTTTTAGTAAGTCCTGTCTGGCCTCGTCACTACATCGCTGGGATTAGGCCAGGCACTTGCCAGCACAAGGGGTCGGTTGTGCTGATGCTACAATTTCTCTGCTTTTTGAACATATGGCAACATTGGAGCAGCTTACGGTCAACAACAGTAGTAGGATATTGTTGGGAGTTGCCTTCAGCTTCAGGGACTCTCGAGGTAGCCTAGCCGGCCTTCGCAGGCTGTAGTCCATATCCCCTTATCTCAGTTTGTTTTATTGTATCAAAACATACTTATGTATTTTTCTTTCATTCAGACTTGGTTGTAGTATTATTTAGCAGTCTATGAGATAGCAACACCAAGTTTTGGGGTAGCGTTATGTTTTTCCGCATTTTATTCTCCTCTATTGAATTTCTAAAAAATCTTCTGCAATGTTTAATTATTTTTAGTATATTATGTTATTAAGGATTTACTGGCCTAGCTTCGATAGTAGGCACCATCACGACTCCCGATGGTGGGAAATTCAGGTCGTGACAAGTTGGTATCAGATCTCTAGGTTGCACAGGTCTCGCTACTCACGGACAAACTAGGTAGAGTCTGAGGGATCGGTACAGAGGCGTCTGTATTTATCCCTCAGAGGCTACAAAGTTAGGAAAAATTTCACTTTTGTTCTTTATTATCGTGCGATTCTGTTTCCCAAATACTGATTGTCCTTCTATTTTATTCTTTCGCAGATGGCGAGAACATGTGCTTCATCTTCCACCGCGTGGTAGCCCGAGCCCACAGCCGCACCCGTGAGGGGTAGAGGTCGAGGTTGTGCTAGAGGCCGAGGCCGGGGCAGAGCCCAGCCCCAGGTAGCCGTTCCAGAGGTGGAGCCTCATGTTGACTATGACGAGGAGGTTCCCGCCCCATCAGTACAGGCGGGCCTAGCTCAGGCCCCAAGAGGAGTTGTGATCACCCCAGAGTTTCAGGATGTTATAGTCAGACTAGCAGGCTTTATGGAGAGTGTTTACCAGCTGGACCAGCCACTTCTTAGGCTGGAGGAGGGGTTCAGACTCCTGTTACACGTACCCAGAGCAGGCAGCTCCTTAGGCCCATGCCCTAGTGATTAAGCCAGCTGTGGCAGTTCAGTCAGGTATCCCAGCACATGCAGATGATGGAGCGGCCATGACTTCTAATGCTTTATGGAGACTTGATCAGTTCTCCAAGCTATTTACTACCACCTTCAGCAGCGCTTCGTCCGAGGATCCACATGATTTCTTATTCAGTTGCCATGAGATTCTCAGGACCACGGGCATAGTAGAGACCAATGGGGTCGATTTTTGTGCTTTCAGGCTTATAGGATCCGCCAAGACTTGGTGGAGGGATTTCTATTTATCCAGACCGGCAGGGTCTTCAGCTTTGTCATGGGACTAGTTCGCAAAGTTATTCTTGGAGAAGTTTCTCCGTGTCACTCAGCGGGAGGCACTTCACAGATAGTTTGATCACCTTCAGTAGGGCACTATGACAGTCACTCAGTACGAGACCAGATTCATTGACTTGGCACGCCATGCAGTGGTGATACTTCCTACAGAGCGGGAGAGGATCCGTAGATTTATTGATGGGCTGATCCAGCCGATTTGCCTATAGATGGACATGGGCATGGGCAATGATATTTCTTTCCAGGAGGTGGCCAATACAACCCGTAGAGTTGAGGTGGACCTCGCACGGGGAGGTAGTCAGATGTCAGATAAGAGACCTTGTCATTCTGGTAGATTTAGTGGTACCTCGTTTGGAGGTAGGGATTCTTATGGTAGGGGTCAGTCACCGAGGCCCTTTCAGTCTGCTCTTTAGACTTCTCATGGTAGTTTGGGCAGTGGTGGTCACCAGCAGTATCAGTCAGATCAGTAGCCTATCAGTGCACCCCCACTCTGTTATTCTCGCTAGCATATGACTTGCTATACATGTGGTGATCCGAGGCATATTTCCAGGTTTTGTCCTCGAGATTCAGGTAGTTCTCAATAGCAGGGTCCTCGCCCCATGATTCAGGCAGTGGGTGCTTCACAGTCTACGCAGCTAGCTAGAGGCGGGGATAGAGATCCTAGAGGTGGAGGTAGGGACCGTAGAGGTGCAGCTCGGACCGGTAGAGGTAGAGGTCAGCCAAAGGTTGATCACCCTAGAGATGCAGCTCAGGAGGGTGGGGCCCAGCCCCATTTCTATGCGTTGCCACCCAGCCCAGAGGCTGAGTCTTCCGACGTGGTTATTATAGGTACTATTCTGGTCTGTGACAGGGGTGCTTCAGTGCTATTTGACCCTGGGTCTACATTTTCGTACGTATCATCTTATTTTGCACCCTACCTGCCTATGCCTAGCGATGCTTTGGGTATTCTTGTATATGTATCTACACCAGTGAGTGATCCTATAGTGGTTGATCGGGTCCATCGTTCCCGTATAGTAGTGTTTGAGGGTCTTGAGACCCGTGTTGATCTATTGCTTCTAGACATGGTGGATTTTGATGTTATATTGGGGATGGATTGGCTGTCCTCGTATCATGCGATCTTGGATTGTCACGCCAAGACCGTGACCTTGGCTTTATCGGATATGCCTTGATTGGAGTGGAGAGGGACTCTAGGTCATGCCACCCGTAACATTATTTCTTATGTTAAGGCTCGACGCATGGTCGAGAAGGGATGTCTAGCATATTTGGCTTATGTTCGCGACTCCAGCTTAGATGTTCCTTTCTATTGAATCTGTCCCTGTTGTTTGGGAGTTTTCAGAGGTATTTTCTTTAGACCCGCCGAGTATGCGACTGGATAGGGATATTGATTTTTGCATTGATCTGGCCCCATGCACGCATCCCATTTCCATTTCGCCGTATCGTATGGCCCCGCCAGAGCTGAAAGAGCTCAAGGATCAGTTACAAGATTTATTAGAGAAGGGTTTCATTAGGCCTAGTGTTTCTCCCAGGGGTGCGCCAGTTCAGCTTGTGAAGAAAAAGGATGGCTCCATGCGGATGTGTATTGACTATCGACAGCTGAACAAGTTAACAATTAAGAACCAGTATCCACTGGCGAGGATTGATGATTTGTTCGACCAATTGCAGGGTGAAAAGGTGTTTTCCAAGATAGATTTGAGATCGGGTTATCACCAGCTGAGGATTAGGGCGTTTGATGTTCCTAAGACAGCATTCCACACTCGGTATAGGCATTATGAGTTCTTGGTCATGTCATTTGGGTTGACTAATGCCCTAGCAGCATTTATGGAGTTGATGAACCGAGTATTCAGGCCTTATTTAGACTTGTTCGTGATTGTCTTCATTGATGATATTCTTGTGTACTCTCACAGTCAGGAGGAGCGTGAGGAGCATTTTAGAGTGGTTCTTCAAACTCTGAAGGATAGCCAGTTGTATGCCAAGTTTTCAAAATGCGAGTTTTGGTTGAGTTCAGTGACATTTCTGGGTCATGTCGTATCAGCTGAGGTTATTTAGGTAGATCCAAAGAAGATTGAGGCGGTTAAGAATTGGCCTCGACCAGCTTCAGCGATAGAGATTCATAGTTTCTTGGGGTTAGCTGGTTATTATCGTCGGTTCATGGAGGGTTTTTCATATATAGCTGCCCCGATGACCAGGTTGACCCAGAAGGATGCCCAGTTCAGGTGGTCAAATGAGTGCGAGGAGAGATTTCAGAACCTCAAGACAAATTTGACTACAACACCGATATTGGGTTTGCCCACATGTCCAGGGCCTTACACTGTTTATTGTGATGCTTCCCGTGTTCGTCTTGGTGCGGTATTGATGCAAGATGGAAGGGTTATTGCTTATGCTTCAAGGCAGTTGATGATCCACGAGAAGAACTACCCAGTCCATGATCTAGAGTTAGCAGCCATTGTTCATGCCGTGAAGATTTGGAGGCACTATTTATATGTTGTGACGTGTGAGGTGTACACGGATCACAAGAGTTTGCAATACCTATTCAAGCAGAAAGAGTTGAATTTGAGGCAGCGGAGGTAGTTGGAGCTATTGAAGGACTATGATATTACTATCTTATACCACCCGGGTAAGGCCATTGTAGTGGCCGACACATTGAGCAGGAAGTCAGCCAGCATGGGTAGTCTTGCATATATTCCGGTCAGCCAGAGACCCCTTTCCTTAGATATTCAGGCCTTGGCCAATCGGTTAGTGAGGTTGACCATTTCGGAGCCTAGCCGAGTATTAGCTGGCACGGTCGCTCATTATTCATTACAATTTGATGATCCTCATTTATGTGTCTTGAGAGACACTGTGCAGCATGTAGGTGCCACGAAGGTGACCTTGGATGCAGATGGTGTTTTGAGATTGCAGGGGCGGGTATGTGTGCCCAATGTTGATGGTATTCGAGAGTTGATCTTAGTGGAGGCCCATTTTTATCGGTATTCTATTCACCCGGGTACCGCGAAGATGAATCAGGACTTGCGGCAGTATTACTAGTGGCGTAGGGTGAAGAAAGACATTGTTGCATATGTGTCTCGGTGTCTAAATTGTCAGCAGGTTAAGTATGAGCATCAGAGACTTGGTGGTATGTTAAAGAGGATTGAGCTTCCCGAGTGGAAGTGGGAGCGGGTTACCATGGATTTCGTTACTGGACTTCCGGTGACCCGTAAGAAGTTTGATGCTATATGGGTCATTGTTGATAGGCTAACTAAGTCAGCGCATTTCATTCTTGTTGCTACTACCTATTCCTCAAAGAGACTAGCTGGGATTTACATCCGAGAGATTGTTCGTCTTCATGGGGTACTGACATCTATCATTTCGGATCGGGGTAAATAGTTTACCTCTTGCTTTTGGAGAGCAGTTCAGCAGGAGCTAGGTACCCAGGTTCAGTTGAGTACAACATTCCATCCTCAGGCGGACGGTCAGTCAGAGAGGACTATTCAAATATTGGAGGTTATGCTCCGAGCCTGTGTTATTGATTTTGGAGGCTCTTGGGACCAGTTCTTTCCTTTAGCAGAGTTTTCCTACAATAACAGCTACCAGTCCAGTATTCAAATGGCACCTTATGAGGCGTTGTATGGTAGGCGATGTCGGTCTCCAGTCGTATGGTCCGAGCTAGGAGAGGCTCGGTTGTTGGGTACTGATTTAGTCCAGGAGGCCTTGGACAAGGTCAATATCATCCAGGAGAGGTTGCGTTCAGCTCAATCTAGGCAAAAGAGTTATGCAGATTGCAAGGTTCGAGATGTGGATTTCATGGTTGGTGAGCAAGTATTTCTTCGTGTATCACCTATGAAAGGCGTGATGAGATTTTGGAAGAAGGGCAAGCTTAGCCCTAGATATGTTGGCCCATTTGAGTTACTTGATCGAGTGGGAAAGGTGGCTTATAGACTTGCCTTTCCAGATAGCTTGTCTGCTGTGCATCCAGTGTTTCATGTGTCTATGCTCCGGAGGTATCACAGTGATCTTACCCACGTGTTAGATTGCACTGTCTAGTTGGACAAGGATCTGTCCTACGAGGAGGAGCCGGTAGCTATTCTAAACAGTCATGTTCGATAGTTGAGGTCGAAGAGTTTTCCTTCGGTGCGTGTTCAGTGGAGAGGTCAGCCTCCTGAGGCCTCGACCTGGGAGTCCGAGTCTGATATGCGGAGCCGTTATCATCATCTATTTTCTAACTCAGGTAATTCTTTTTTTTGTCCGTTCGAGGAGGAACGATTGTTTAGAGGTGGAAAATGTGACGACCCAAAGGGTCATCACTGTATTTCTCCCTTTTTCCGTAGTTTCGAGGTCTTGGAAACCTTACACTCAGTTGCCTCGATGTGCGTGCATATCCCGGGCGCAAAGCCAGAAAGTTTTTGTATTAACATATATTAACTTTATGGAAAATTTGAAGAATTATGACATTATTATTGATATAGTTGACTTTGGTCAAAATTTTTGGTAAATGGGCCTGGACCGATGATGTGACGGTCTCGGGAGGTCCATACAAAAATATGAGACTCGGGCATGTAACCGAAGTCAAAATTCGAGATCCAGAACCCCGGTAAAAGAATTTTTCTGTAAAATTGTTTTCTGAAATTAATAAGGAAAAATGAAAATGAAAATGAGTTAGAAAATATAGGTATCGAGCTTGTATTTTGGTTCCGATGCACGGTACAGGTCTTAAATATTGGTTAAGCACTTCCTGTGAAGTTTTGTCTAAATCGGACGTCGTTTGACGTGCTTCAGACCTAAATAGGTAAAGTTAGAAAATTTTGAACTTTGAAATAAAATCTTGAGTTTTGGAGGTTTATTCTTTGTTTTCGATGTTATTTTAGCGATTTGATTGCTCGAGCAAGTTCGTATGATGTTGTTGAGTTAGCGTGTGCTTTTGGTTGGGAGCCCCGAGGGCTTGGGAGTGATTTCGGGGGTGGTTCAGGGTGTTTTGCATTGAAAATCTGGTATTTTCTTAGCTGTTGCTGGTATCTGGTATTTTGTTCTATGCGATCGCATATGTTCTTCTGCGATTGCAAAATGTTAAATATTAGGATCCAAAATTGTTCTATGCGATCACAACCTCTCTTGTGCGATCGCATTGCCCAGCTTCCCTACTCTATGCGACCGCATTGCCCAACTCGCGATTGCATAGAGCATTTCCAGGCCCTATCTTATTTACTCTATGCGATCGCATAGCACCAGTCTCCCTACCCTATGTGATCGTAATGCCTTGTATGCGATCGCATAGGGCATTTTTGCCCAGTGATTTTTCATGAAACCAGAACAAATTGCACGGGATTTTTCACACCAAACACATACGAGTTCATCTCTCACCCCTCCATTTTCAAGCCACAAGCTCCCATTTCTCCATAGCTCCTTGGGTAAGTTTCCTAACATTATTTCTTCATTAAATCATGGTTAATCCTAGTCTAAGTCATGAATTTGAGGTAGAAATTGGGGGTTTTGGGTAGAACTAGGGCTTGTGGGATTTTGGGTGTTTCAACCTCAATTTGAGGTCGGATTGTGAAACAAATCATATATTCTAACTCGTGCGGTTATGGGTGATTGGAATTGGTCCGAGCCTCGAGTTTGGACCATCTGGGCCCGGTGTCGGATTTTGTTATTTTTGGAAGAATGATGGGAATTTTATTTCTAGGCCATGGGATTGTGTTGTTGAGCCCTAATTGATGTTATTTAATTAAAATTGACTAGATACCATTGTTTCGGAGTCAGATTCTAGAGGAAAGGCGGTGCTAGAGGATTGATTGCTATTTTCGGATCGAGGTAAGTATTTGATCTAATCCTGCCTTGAGGGAATAGGACTAGAGTATTATTGTTTCTATTTGCTAAATGATCGAGTGCGGTGTATAGGCATGGTGACGAGTATCTATACACTAACGTCTAGATTGACCGTGGGTCTTGTTTGTACATGCTTTGGGGTATATTTTGAGAATCATTCTTAGTAAATGATGAATTCAACGTGATAAGTTAGTTGAGGAATTATTTATGAAAACATGAGATTTCTTGGAGCATTGGCTCAAATGGTAGTGATTTTTATAAAGTTGAAATTGGAAGTATTGTTAAGAAAATGTGGTTGGGTCCCTTGCCGGGATGAGTAGACTCTGATTGTTGTTGCTCCCTTATTCGGTCGAGCGTTATATGTAATCTCCGATTTTGAGATGTTTGAGCTGCTAGTGGTACCCTTATTGGGTAGATCGTGTCATTGCCGAGTTTTCCCTAAAAGGGGGAACTCCCTGAGAGAGGATATATGAAGCATATATTATATTATTTGGATCGTGTGGCACGCCGTCCACTATATTATGATTATTAGGATCGTGTGGCACGCCGTCCACTATATTATGATTATTGGGATCGTGTGTCACGTCGTCCACTATATTATGATTATTGGGATTGCGTGGCACGCCGTCCACTATATTATATTATTTGGATCGTGTGGCATGCCGTCCACTATATTATGATTATTGGGTTTGTGTGGCATGCCGTCTACTATATTATATTATTGAAATCGTGTGGCACGTCGTCCACTATATTATAATTATTGGGATCGTGTGACACGCCGTCCACTATGTTATATTATTGGGATCGTGTGGTATACCGTCCACTATATTATATTATTGGGATCGTGTGGCACACCGTCCACTATATTATATTATTGGGATCGTGTGGCGTGCCGACCACTTATGAAAGTAAATGAGGTGACTTTGGTTTAATGTTGTCGCAAATGACCTGTTCTCCTTTTAGTTTTATACTTCACACATAATCCTATTGTTCTTTCTGTTATTGTTGTATCTATATATGTATCTGCACAGGTTGGTTTTAATAAGTCCTGTCTAGCCTCGTTACTACTTCACTGGGGTTGGGTCATGCACTTACCAGCACATGGGGTCGGTTGTGCTGATGCTACACTTTCTGTGCTTTTTGCATAGATCACAGCGTTGGAGCAGCTTACAGTCAGCAGCAGCAGTAGGATATTGTTGGGAGTTGTCTTCAGCTTCAGGGAATCTTGAGGTAGCCTAGCCGGCATTCGCACGCCGAAGTCCCTATCCCCTTATCTCTGTTTGTTTTATTGTATCAGAATAGACTTATGTATTTTTCTTTCATTCAGACTTGGTTGTAGTATTCTTTAGCAAACTGTGAGATAGCGACACCAGGTTTCGGGGTAGCATTATTTTTAATATTTTTCCACATTTGATTCTCCTCTATTGAATTTCTAAAAAGTCTTCCGCAATGTTTAATTATTTTTAGTATATTCTGTTATTAAGGATTGGCTGGCCTAGCTTCGATAGTAGGCGCCACCACGACTCCCGATGGTGGGAAATCTAGGTCGTGACATAAAGAAAAGAAAATTCATATTCCTTGAACCTCTCCAAGGAGAGGCGGGGCCAATCTTGATAATCAATAAAGCCTCCCGAGTACTGTTCTATTAAATTTAATGTCTTGTTGCTTTTATTTCCTAATTCAGTATTAATTATGGTTGGCTATCATTTACTCTTCTCTATATATTTCATTGATTTCCTTAAACACTGCTCGTTAACATTATAAGTCAAACAATTTGGCGCCATATGTGGGGATTTCCTAGCGAAAACTTTTAGTTCTTACCGAATCAATGGAAAAGCTTCAAGAGTATAACTCGAGTCAAACCAAGGCCGATGTAAATGCGCCAAACAAAGAAGATGGAGAAATCACCCTTCGCAAGAACTCCTACTCATCTTCCCCGCCACGTCAGGCCGTAAACCAGCGCAAGAACACTGAAAGTGAGAAGTTGAAAATCAACCTAGAACAATCAGAATGCCATAATCAAGCACACAAATATAATGTGAATGCAACATATGACCCAGGCTAAATGCCTTCACCATCAAAATAGTACAGTTCGACCTCACTGGAACTGGGACTCAGGCTATGCCTTCACCATCAAAATAGTGCAGTTCGACTCGCTCTAATTGGGACTCAGGCTAAATGCCTTTGCCATGAAAATAATTATGTTCGACCTCGCTCGAACTGGGACTCAGGCTAAGTGCCTTCACCATCATAGTAGTACAGTTCGAACTCGCTCAAAGTGGGACTCAGGCTAAATGCCTTCGCAATTAAAATAGTACAGTTCGACCTTGCTCTAACTGGGACTCAGGCTAAATACCTTCGCCATCAAAATAGTATAGTTCAACCTCACTCGAACTGGGACTTAGGCTAAGTGCCTTCACCATAAAAATAGAACACTTTGAGCTCGCTTGAACTGGAACTTAGGCTAAGTGTCTTCACCATCAAAGAAGTACAATTCAACCTCGCTCAAACTGGGACTCCGGTTAAGTGCTTTCGCTATCAAAATAGTATAGTTCGACCTTGTTGGAACTGGGACTCAGGCTATTTGACATCAAAATAATACAGTTCGACCACACTCGAATCGTGACTCAGGCTAAGTGCCCTCATCCTCGCCAGCATAATCTGATCTCGCACGAACATAGACTCAAGCTGGGCACCTTCATCATTAAAACAACACCATTCGACCTCACTCGAATGGGGACTCAGGTTAAGCGCCTTCTCCATCAGAACACTATAACCCAACCTCACTTGATGCAAAGACAACTGTCTACCGCCCGCTGCCAGATCACAAATCGATAAGGAGTACGCCTACGCAACACAAATAATGATAGAAAAAGAAAGAATCCTTTATTAGTAGGGGAAGAAATGTGGGCTAATGTCGCTTACACCCGGGCAAAGCCGTCCAAAGAGTCAAGTAAAAAAAAGAGAAACAACAAACAAATAAACACCCATCAGCGTAATTAAAGTAAAAACCAACACAACAGAATCACTTCTTCACTCAATGCCATCATCGCCATTGCCAACTCCACCTCCATCAGGGCTATCATCACCGCCATTGCGGGCACCATCATTGGCCTCGGGCGTCCCAACATCATAGCTACAACAGGCTCTTCTTCACGGGCTTTCTGGCGTGCCACCTCTACGGCCTCCTCAGACACAATGCCATCCTCCAAATAATTCTTAAAAATATCAATTTGGGCTTCATCATAGACCCAAATATCGTGATTCTGTGGGAGAACGCCGGCACGATCTGGTCCGGCCAAAGCCCTCAGGAGATGGTTCTCCTCCTCTAAAATATTACCCCGGTTCGTCAAACCTTGGGCCTCCTGGTCAATCTCACCAATCCACTCTTCAACCTCGCCTCCCTCAGGGTTGCAGCCTCACCCTCTGATTCTTGTTGAGACTCCTGAACACGAATCACTGCCTCAAAGGCTGTCGCCCTCGTTGATGTGTTCCTTTCCGCACGCTCCAGGGCGGCAACCTGACCCTCTAAGGCAGCCAGCTATGCCCCCCACTCGGCCTCAATATCCACAATACTGGTCCAGCTTCATTCCATCTCCAGCTTCATTCCCCCACCTTACCCTCCAGATACTCGCACTCGGAAACAATACCCCTCACCACTTCAAGCTCATCGTTCTTGAGGAGAATCCACTCCCCGAGTTTACCACTGCTGCGCATCACTTACTGTAGCTTACGGTCCTTCTACTCCAACTCATCGACCAATTCATGGCTGTGAGGGTCGTCCCTCAACTGTTCATGCAGCTCACGGCACCTATCATGATAACGACGGTACTTCTCCAACATCTACAAAAAGATCCTCGACCAAATATTTGAGCAGCGGATATTTTCCACTTCCAGTATGAATGACTGAAAAACCCAAAGAGTAGTTAGGAAAATGACCATCCCATACCACATGATTGATGGGTTAAAAGTCGTATAATATTCTCGCAAGCCCATTTCGGCCACTTCTTCCATCAAAGCGATATCTGTAACCTCCCTCGGGGATTCATTCTCAGCCTTGGAACACAGCAGGCTGAACTACTCCACCAACTTACCCCTCTGGGCCAACAAGTTTATATCTGCGGGAACATCAACGATTCGAGCCGGACCCTACGCATGGACCACCAAATGGGTGATTCCCTCTTCAAATATTCGAATGTAATCATGATCTAGGTTAGATTCAAACTCATACTCATCCACTATCATGCATTTCCCCCTTTCCGCTGCCAATGGTACGACACGACTTATCGAAGATGACAACGGCTCGACTAGGGTTACAACGGTGGTCCCCAAGGGCTAATCATTTGCTACACTGATAGTAGGAAATTTCTTTTGAGGCATAACAGCAGCGGAGTCCTCCAGGCTACAAATTGCAGGAATAGCATCGATAGTGGTTTCTGCCTCTATAGTAGAACCTATGATAATGCCCCCTTCCTGGTCCGCCGGAGGAGAGTCCAAGTTAATCACCATTGGGGGAGCCATCTCAAACCCCACTATTTACCACTTTGGAGGCCTGTCCTCCTTCTCAATCGACAGGGACTCATCTCGTAGATGAGCAGTACTAGACGAGCCTTCATCTCGAGGCACGACCCGTGCTGGATTGGCAAAAGCCACCGACTCCACAAATTCCGCCCTCGATGAGGGACGAACTACAGCTGGAACACTGATCCGAGCGGCCGTGCTAGGATGACGGAACACCAACTGAAGAGCCCTAGTTCTGCGAACCCTTCCTAATCACAACAAGCAAAGGTCAGGAAATGATAGATGAACCAAAAGATCAGAGAGAAGGAAGGTAGTCTCACCTATGAGGGGATTGCGAACATGCCTTAGGTGGAATGGCACCCACCTACATATCCCCGCTGTGTAGAGCAGAACGACCTCTACCCAGTCCCGGATCCCTTCTAAAGGTGGTGGTGGTGCCTTGTCAGATGCAAGATATCAAAAATAAGTCTACAAGTAGCACAATGCATAAGGAAAGAAAGAAAGAAATGAATCTCGGCGGTTAGGAGTAGACACTTACGGGCAAAGTTCCACATTTTCGGGAAGTTAGTAGGATCCACCACAAGATGCTCCATCCGGACGAAAAAGTAAATTTCAGCAAAGCGGTGGTTGGTACGGTTGTTCATACCAACTACTAACCCTCCTGACCCACGAGGGTGAGCATAGATCATGGTACCCTAGATCCTCTAGGGGCGAACATGCTAAGCACATGCCTCAAGGTGACCTCACGGCCTACCAACTCTGGATATTTGATGAACATGAGAAAGAGCTTGTACAGGTATGGGGAAATCTGGGTGGGGTACACTTTGTAGTAGCGACAAAAGTCGACCACTAGCATTAGAAGCGGTAATGTGTACCCAACAATCAAGGGGTACACATAGAACGAGCAATACCCAGGGTGGTCTATTTGAACCCGGTCATCCATTTCGGAGGTCACTATATCGACATCGCCGAGATGCCCCATCTCTCCCCCAGCTAATTTATTTCCAGCTCCCCTATAATAGATTCAATGCTGGAATATTCCATGTCGCCATCCGCACTGAAGTCCCGCACAGAGCAAAATTTCATCTACATAGAGGATTACTTCACTCTCCACAGAGTCCAAATCACCCTCTACTAGAGCATGATCCTCGATTGCCGAAGGGATGTCCGGAAATTATCACGAGACAAAGTTCCCGCCATCGCCGACTCATAGAAGAGGAGGGAAAGATTTATCAAGGAAATAGAAGAATTAGAGGAAGGTTGCGATAGGAAAAGCACAGAAAGAGCTCAAAATGACCAAGGGATGTATATTTCAGAAATCCTCTCGAAAATAGGAAAGAAAGAAAATATGAAAAACCGACTGAAAAGTTTAATCAATTTATAGGAAATTAATTTCCCAAGCGCAAAATCCAACGGTCACCATTAGAATTTGACAAGTCGTGAAAAAAGATTTGGTCCCTAGGGAATGTGTGCCATTATGACTGTGAAGTGCCATGATAACTGTTCGCATGAAGCAACACCCTATTCATCAGTCAGCACCTCATCTTCTAAAACCATCGCAACAATATGAAGATATCGATCGACACCATCTATTCTGTCTTAGAACTCTTGATGTTATGATTCACACCCAAACAACGGTCATTGTCAATATAATCTGGTCTATTAAGTCTAGAGTCGATCCTACAGAGAATTAACCTATCAATTGCAAGTTGCAAAACCTAATAATACTCCTGAATCAGCTTCCCAAACTTTTGTATATATTTTTGTGGATGATTTCTACTAACTAACTTTTGCAAGAAACTAAAGACGTGAAGGAAATAATTGAATTTGATGTAAAGAATAAAGAGAAAGACTAAGGTATTGATTTCCCCTATTGATGGAATCCCTTCTATTTATGCTCATACATATTTTCAATATTATTCCATCAATCATGAATGCTATTTCTACCGTAATTCTCTCCCGAGCAATTATAATAATTTACTATTGCACTCTTGCGAGCTACCCTAGCTAGCTTTAGTTCTAACAGTTCACTGTAGATTTCACCCAAGGTTTTGTTATTCCTAACCCCACCTTTACGCCTACAATTATAGATTCCTCCAATAATCTAGGTGTGGTGTTGTTCAACAATTACCTAAATATGCACTCTTTTCCAAGTTATGCACATTCAATAGGCACAGCTAATTGAGGATCCTCTCAATTAACTACAACAAGAACGAAGTTGAACAAATAGAAATCTAGCTAACAATTTGTAATCACATAACCCAGAAGTACATCACTCAATAGGTTCCATCAAAACCTTAGATAAAGATTTAGCTACTCATAATCACAGAAACAAGATAGATAATTGAATTCATAATCAAAGATTCAATGTAAAAGAAAGAAAGATGTTGAGAGAGTTCTCTCTTACTACTTTTCTTGCAAAAGTAGTGAATAATATAATACTTGCCTCCTTTGGGCGAATCCTAACATTATATATAGGGTTTAGGTTACATAAATTGCATTTTGACAAGTTTAGCCTTCAAAATCTCGGCTTCCACCGTGGTTCGACCGCGGTCGCGGTGAAACTGCGGTGCATCAAGTCCTCTGATACTTCAGAAGTTCTGTATGCTTCTTCTACCGCGTTCGCGGTGGAACCGCGGCCAAACAACGTTGCGGAATCTTCAAGCTGTTTTCAGCACAAACTCTTAACTTGTTCCACACTTGGCCTTTTTTCACCATCTTATGACTCCGAAACTGCTCCTTTAGTTTTCATTAGCTCATGTGTACCTATAACACACTAAAAACACTAATAAGAGCATTTTGTCATCATAAACAATATCAAAACAACAATAAAGTGTGATTATTTTGGGTATAAATATAGTCAAATTTACCTATTATCAACACCCCACACTTAAACCTTTGCTCGTTCTCGAGTAACCTTAATCACACCTTAGGCCAATTTTATTAATGTCTCCCCCAAAATATGTCACAAAAGCTATCTTTCATGATTAACCTAAGACATGCATAATCCTTACCTAACTGTAAACTCAAATGCCAGCACATTATTGCTTACTCTAATTATTATCATAGACTTGCAAACTTACCTTTTTCTTCCCGAGTTACATGCCCTCACACAATTTATTGAGAGAATTTCCAACACATAAACAATTTAGAACATTGAACTTATAGATGTAGAAAAATTTCACTCACTCTCAACGAAGAGCATTCACATGTATACAGATGCACCATAGGCTTGCCCCTAGTGTAACACTCCACTAATCAAGTTATTCAATCACAAATCAAGAGGTCTTTAAGGGTTGTAATATAGGCTATGTGACGGGTAGGATACTTTTGGTTATAGTGGCTAACCTCCCTAAGCAATTTCTTTTTCACAACATCCCTTTAAGCTTTTTCATTATGCTTCCCCTAAACATTCCTTCACCTTTTATTCACTTTTACTCCCCATTTTGCTGTTGGTGTAACTGGCTTTCTTATTTACACGTATACATATTTTTTTTCTTTTTTTTTTCATTGTTGTGTAAAGAATTTACTGTATTTTGCCAGTTCACCATTTTCTACCATTCATTCTTGATTTTACCTTTTTCAATTTCCCTTCACCCCACATTTTGATTTTTGCATATTCATTACAACACAAGTGCTACTAGGAGGTAAGGTACAACAATATTTGATATAGATTTTGAACATTAAAGGGTTATCAAAGAACATGCTTAAGGCTCAAAGGGGTTAACTAGGATACAATGTACAAGTGAATTCACAGTTTATTGATTTATGGGGTTACACAAAGAAATGCCTCTATCATCTCTATAACTGAACAACTTTTATTTTGCTTTGCACACACACAGGGAAAGTTCTAGGTATCATGTAAAACATATAATCCAGTTAAAAGCTCACACACACTTAGCATGCAACTCAAATTGGAATCAGGTTCATCTACAGAGTCCTATCAACGTTCAAGTAAGATGTATTATGCAATTTAAGGCATACCCCCGAATCTACAGTCAAGCTTAGATCATACATTCTCAAGTTCATTTTAGTTTTGCTAATGTTCATACTTGGGGTTACAAGTTAACCTTTACCCTGTAATCCTAAAAAAGAAAAATTTACCTAACCCGGTTCAGTAAAAACCCTTGGAAAAGAACCGTGGTCAAAAGAAAAACCAAGAGGGAGGTGATACACTACCTATAAAAAGAAAATAAAAGAATAGAAATAAAAATTCCTACATGGACTACTTCCTTCAAGAGTACTTGTCCAAATAGCCCATCATCAGGAAGAACCCTCTACTCATATTTTTAAATTTTTCAAGTTTTTGATTTTTCTGTGTTTTTATTTTGACTTAGACCCTTAAGAAACCCGTCACTAAGTATCCATCATCGGGCCAAGATAGCTAATATAATTTATAGCTAAATCTACTATGTACAATATACAATACAAGATAAGTATCCCACCCCACACTTAAGATCATGACATGTCCTCATGGCATAATAATCACTGTACAACATAGAAGGGTAAGAAAACTTACCTGGGAACTACCCCGTGTCTAGCAACTTTATCAGTTTCTTTTTCACCATATCCTTCATATTCGGGTTCAGCCTTCTTTTGCGTTTCCTGGAAGGTTTGTGCCCCTCTTCCAGGAGAATCTTATGCATGCGGTATGCGGGGATGATCCCCTTTATGTCTGCCATGGTCTACCCAATGTCAGTCTTGCATTCCTTGAGTACCTGTAATGGCTTTTGAGCCTGCACATCTAGCAAACCAGATGAGATAATAACAGGTAAAGTAGAGTTGGGGCCTAGGAATTCATACCTGAGATGAGCTGGTAGTGGCTTAAGTTACAGCTTTGGTGGCTCCTCAATGGATGGTTTTGCTAGAGGGGTCTCTCTCTTTTCTAAGTGTAGAGGTTCAAACTCCAACTCTATATCCTAAAACCCCTTGCCTTCCAGAGATAGCACCCATTCTGCCATGCTTTCACCATTTACCTCTTCTAAGTTCATCAGGCATGCCTGAAGTGGATCTTCAACTATCAATTCTATATCATCTATCTCTACTATCACATATACTGCATCAATGAGAGCATTTGGTGAACTCACCAGGGCGCCTCATAGATTTATGTACAATGAATATGATCTCCTCATCATTTAGCCTCATCTTGAGCTCCCCAGTCTTAGAATCAATTAATGCTCTCCTTGTGGCTAGGAATGGTCTTCCTAAGATTATAGGAATCTCCTCGTCCACCTTGCATTCCAGAATCACAAAATCGGCGTGAAACACAAACTTCCCCACCTGGATATGCACATCATCCAATATACAGAATGGACGCTTCACCGTCCTGTCAGCAATTATAATAACATAGAAGTAGGCCTGGCTCTCCCGATGCCCAACCTCTTATAGATCACCAAGGGAATAAGATTTGTGCTCGCCCCCAAATCACACAATGACTTAGCAAAGGCAAAGTTTCCTATAGTGCATGGAATAGTGAAGCTACCTGGGTCAGATAGCTTCACAGCTATGGGTCTAGAGACCACTGCACTATATGTCTATGTAAGAGTCATGGTGGCCAAGTCTTGGAAATCAAATTTCTGCGACATCAAATCTTTCATCATCTTAGCATACCCAGGCATGTCTTTCAATGCTTCAATTAAGGGAATGTTTACTTGGATTTGCTTGAGCATTTTGAAGAATCTCTTGTATTGCTCCTCTTTTTGGTGCTTGGCCAACCTTTGGGGAAATAGGGCTGGAGGCCTCTTCTTCCCAATCACTTGGGATTTATCTTTCTCAATAACCTGTTCCACAACCGACCGTTCTACCGGTTCAGCTGCTTTCTCCGTTCTCTGCTACACATCATTATTTTCAGCTACTAGCTGGACTATAACTTCTCTCAACCCGGTGGACTCATCCAGTTCAATGGGTACTGGATTGAGTGTCTCAGCTTGCAAATTTCCTCTATCTCTTTCCTGCACAGCATCAAGATCTCTACCGCTTCTCAAATTAACTGCCATCAGCTGCTTTGGGATTTGATCCTTTGGGTTTGTTTGTGTATCTGCAGGCAATGTCCCTTGAGGCCGATTGTTAAGTGACATAGAAATCTGGCCCACCTGTAACTCAATATTCTTGATAGCCGCGTCATGTGCATCTATCCTCTCATTGGTTTTGGCATGTGACCCAATTACCTGCTGCATCATAGCTTCCAACCTTGCGAACCCATCGTCATGTCTACCCCCACGTTGTGGTGGAGGTGGATGATACCCCTGCTGCGGATTGTTGAAATTCTGAGGTCTAGGATATGGAGCCATGTTGTTGGGTGGCCTCATACCTGCTGTATTATATTGTGGCTGAGGAGGCCTGTACTGCTGTGGAGCCTAATGACCCCAACTCTGGCTACCCTGTCGCTTCCCTCCATAATTAACCACATAGTTCATGTCTTCATGCTGATGATGATGTTCTTGGTCTACAGGCCATGGATTACCTATGGGTTGGCTAATGCAAGATGTGCATAAACCACCATTGGTAGTATCTACAAATATGAACCTGCTGCTTGGCCCCAGATTCTTGTACCTTCTTCGTTAGGATGCTCATTTGTGTCAATAAAGTAGCCATGTTATCCTCCATAGTGTTGGAAGGATTCAAAAATACAGAGTGTACCACTGGAGTGATAGGAGAATTCCTGGTCGTCCACCCGGAGTTTTGAGCCATCTTGTCAAGCAAATTCTGGCATTCTCTCCAGGTCTTGCTCATAAAAGCCCAACCTACTGAGGCATCTACAATATTTTTCATACTGTCTGAAAGCCCCATGTAGAACCTTTGACCCAACATCTATTCAGGAACCCCATGGTGAGGACACATAACCAGCATACCTTTGAATCTGCCCCAAGTTTCATGCAATGTCTCCATTGGTTTCTGCTTGAAGCTCACAATCTCATCAATTTGCTGAGCTGTCTAGTTAGGTGGATGAAACTTGTTGTGGAATTGCTTGACTAACTCATCCCATGTTGCAATAGAGTTTATGAGGAGTGAGTTTAGCCATACCTACGCAGCCCCTATAACTGAGAATGGAAATAGCAATAATCGGATGGCTTCCGGTGTCACGTTTAATTGCCTCTTCGTCTTGCATATAGAAAGAAAGTTTTTCAGGTGCTGCTGTGGATATTCAACCTGAGTCCCAGAATAGTCCCTTGTTTTGCAACAAATGTAGCATGTTATTAGTAATCTATAATGACTCGGCTTGAATGGCTGGCACAATAATGGCAGTTGCCAAATTATTAGCAGTTGGCTGTGCCTAGTCAAATAAAGCACCTTCATGCGCCTCATGCGCCTCCTGTACATTCAACCCAGCTTGATGGTTTGGGTCGTTCATGTCTCCCATGTCAAAATCTAGTTTAATTGGTTGCTGAGATTGTTGAAGTTGTTTGATTGCCCTGTTACATGCCCAGAAAGTTTGCTCTGGGTCTGAGAGTCCTTCAATTAGTTCTCCAGTCCGTGAAGATTTTCTAGGCATGCTCCTGAGTACCCAATTCAACAACCGTCAAAATTTTCAATGTAGAGTGTGTAAAAAGAACCTGACTACACAAGAATCTTGTAGTTCTGTCAATGGCAATTGATAATTCTTTTAATTCCCCGGCAACGGCCCCAAAATTGATTCACGCCCAAACAACGGTCGTTGTCAATATAATCCGGTCTATTAAGTCTAGAGTTGATCCCACAGAGAATTAACCTATCAATTGCAACTTCCAAAAACAGATAATACTCCTGAATCAGCTTCCCAAACTTTTCAATCTATTTTTTGTGGATGGTTTCTACTAACTTACTTTTGCAAGAAACTAAAGACTTGAAGGAAATAATTGAATGTAATGTAAAGAATAAAGATAAAGATGAAGGTATTCATTTCCCATATTGGTGGAATCCCTTCTATTTATGCTCATACCAATTGTCAATATTATTCTATCAATCATGAACGCTATTTTTACCGTAATTTTCTCCCATGCAATTACAATAATTTACTATTGCACTCTTCCGAGCTACCCTAGCTAGCTTTAATTTGAACAGTCCACTTTAGATTGCACCCAAGGTTTCGTTATTCCTAACCCCACCTTTACACCTACAATTATAGATTCCTCCAATAATCTAGGTGTGGTGTTGTTCAACAATTACCTAAATATGCACTCTTTTCCAAGTTATGCATACTAAATAGGCACAACTAATTGAGGATCCTATCAATTAACTACAACAAGAACGAAGTTGAACAAATGGAAATCTAGCTAACAATTTGTAATCACATAACCCAGAAGTTCATCACTCAATAGGTTCCATCAAAACCTTAGATAAAGATTTAGCTACTCATAATCAGAGAAATAAGATAGATAATTGAATTCATAATCAAAGATTCAATGTAAAAGAAAGAAAGATGTTGAGAGAGTTCTCTCTTACTAGTTTTCTTGCAAAATTAGTGAATAATACAATACTTGCCCCCTTTGGGTGATTCCAAACATTATATATAGGGTTTAGGTTACATGCGTTTTGACGAGTTTAGCCTTCAAAATCTCGGCTTCCACCGCGGTTCAACCGCGGTCGCGGTTCAACCGCGGTGGATCAAGTCCTCTGATACTTTAGAAGTTCTGCAGGCTTCTTCTGCCGCTGTTCTACCGCGGTCGTGGTGGAACTGCGGCCAAACAGTGTTGCGGAATATTCAAGTTGTTTTCAGCACAAACTCTTAACTTGTTCCACACTTGGCCCTTTTTCACCATCTTATGACTCCAAAACTACTCATTTAGTCTTCATTAGCTCATGTGTACCTATAACACACTAAAAACACTAATAAGAGTATTTTGTCATCATAAACAATATCAAAACAATAATAAAGTGTGATAATTTAGGGCAGAAATATAGTCAAGTTCACCTATTATCATGTTATCAAGGGAACACGAACCAGACTCTCAATACGATCATAATTCCATATAGTCCGTCCGTCGAGGTTGATAGGGTACTACCTCGATGAATGGATGGATTAACTGTATTGGTCAGAAATCTGACTACTCGACCATCGCAGTATCGACCCCATCTCTAAGGCAATCCCCAAAACAACAACTAAGTGGGTGTAACCTCAACTCATTCGCATTTAACGATGGAGTATGCATTATGGTCCACCTCCTACCGTAAGGGTAATGTCGATCCCTCGACATGGTCGACCTTGGAAGGGGTCGAAGGGTGAAAGGTCCCCGACTATAAATAGGGAGAGGGGGTTATTTTGGAAGGCAGCTTCTCCAATGGAAAGATTGAATCTCCAATTTCTCTCCCCTTCCAAAAAAAAGAACACTCATTCTCTCCGAAAAAGGTCCTATAACCTTAGAGATCGATAGGTTCTCGAAACCTTTCCAAGGAAAGGTGTCCCGATCTAGATAAAGAAAATAAAACTCATATTCCTTGAACATCTCCAAGGAGAGGTAGAGTTAATCTTCATAATCAATAAAGCCTCCCGAGTACTGTTTCTATTAAATTTAATGTCTTGTTGCTTCTATTCCTGATTTGGTAGTAATTATGATTGGCTATGATTTACCTCTTCTCTATATATTTAATTGATTTGCTTATACACTATTCGTTAACCTTTTAAGTCAAACACCCTTGTGATGTACTTATGCCCTTCTTGCGCATATTTTTCATGTACAGAGCTATGTACTTCGACTCAACCCTACTACCCTTAAGGCTGGGGATCCATCAGAGATTTTGAGGTATGTCTGTCGCGCCCACAGAACGATGAGCCCCTTTCCATTCTCTCTCATAGCATTAGTCCTTTTGTATTTCTTTTGCTTACACACTCTGGAGTTAGAACAATGTAGTTATTCCACAACTTTTGATTTCATGAGATTCCGAAGAGATGTAGATTCAATTGAGAGTTGTATTATTTATGGCGAGCGACATCTTTAAACTTTCACTATGTTTATTTTGCAAGTTTTTTCTATTTATTTTGTTCTATTATTTCTTTTTTCGTAATTTATCAGGATTACCTAGTCGTAGAGACTAGGTACCGTCATGATAGTTCACGAAGGGTGAACATGGGTCGTGACAAGTTTATACTGGAGTTCCAGCAAAAGTATACTGGAACTCTAGTATACCAGTCCAACATGATATACTGGAAATCGATTCTCCAATCTCCAGCATATTATACTGGAACTTTTTGCATGTTAGAGTTCCAGCATAATATGCTAGAAATTTATACCCAGGTGCACTGATCTCCAGTATATTATGCTCAAACTTTCTATGTTACAGTAAAATAATGACTATTGTTCAACGACTTTGCAAGCACTAGCTATTTTTGAATGATCAATCTGAAACTAACTAGCCCGTGCTATATATATATATATATATATATATAGTATAAAATATAGCTACTCCGTATTTATGTGCACGTGCCTGACAAGAGAATATAGTTTACAAGAATATATTCATGTAGGAAAATTGTCATGACCTGGATTTTCCACCATCGGGCATCGTGATGGTGCCTACAATTAGGAGCTAGGCAAGCCAATATTTAAAACAATATTTTGTGATGATATTTTTAACAATATAAATAAACAAAAGCAATTAAATAAAATGGGAACCTTTAAGCTTATATAACAGGAAATAAGTGCGGAAATTTCAGAATACTCCTCTATCTAGAGTCTGGTGTCACTACTCACGAACTACAGTGGAGTACTAAAACAAAGTCTGAATGAAATACATCAGCGTTTGTCTCAATACAAAGAAACAAACTAAATACATAGGGGACTTCGGCCTGCGAACGCCAGCAAGGCTACCTCGTGAGTCCCTGGGTTGAAAACTGTTATCGCTCAATAATGCTGCTACGGTCCAAAAGTTGCTCCCTGATCTGTGCAAAAAGATGCACAGAGTATAGCACCAGCACAACCGACCCCATGTGCCGGTAAGTGCCTGGCCTAACCCTGAGGAAGTAGTGACGAGGCAAGATAGGACCTACCACAAACAACCTATATATATAGGGAACGAGTGCAAGACGAAATAACAAGATAATACAAATTAAAGCTCAGAGGGGGACATGCTATCGGGGAATAACAGATCAAAAGAAAGTATCAGAAATAAATAACTGAACTACTCCAGATTTCCATGTTATATAGTGGACGACGTGCCACACGATCCCATATTATAATTCATAAGTGGCCGGCGTGCCACAAGATCCCAGTTCATAATATATATAGTTATCAGCATGCCACACGATCTCATTTTACAATATATAAGTGGTCGGCGTGCCACACGATCCCATTTCATAATATATAAGTGATCGGCGTGCCACGCGATCCCATTTCATAATATATATATATATATATATATATATATATATATATATATATATATATATATATATATATATATATTTCGGGACAACGATACTGCCCACTGAACTCTTATGATGTTACAACCCAAATCCACACACGTTAGTTCATGCCATATGTTAGTTAACATAAATCCAAGAAATAATTATCATTGAGACGATAAGAAGTTTATTCTATTGATCTTAAGTGATACAAGGGTGCATAAGGGTTATTAACAAGTATTAAAAGTTAAACTAATCAAGGATGTTGTAACTCGTATTTTCGGGTAAACCTAGAGGTGATTAATACAATCAAGTGGTAGTTTTTAAGGCATTTTAATCATATAATATCTGTGTCGTAAGTCTTTAAGTCAAATAAGTTATGAGACAAAAGTCGACAAAAGTTGTCGCAACTTAGGTTCATAATTTTGCTTAAACATTAGGTCCAGTGTTACTAAGATTTTCTCCCAATTTATGTAGAATTATGGAGTGATATAACCACCATATTCAATAACAATGAGTGTAGTTTCTAACTCATTAAACCGTTCGTCGATACGATCACAGAGTAAAGAGATATTTGTATTTTTGCGAGACTGCGCCAAGCACCTCTCTATGAGGCGCACTTAGGAAGTTTAAGAAATTTGGATCTATATACGATGCCTCCAACCCGTTTTAAATCATTTATTTTCAGTATTTTCAGACTTAGAACTCTAGGAACACCCTCTCCATGTTTTCTCAAGATTCAAGACCCAAACAAAGGGAAAACAATACAAATCAAGTGTCGGGAATCCCGTGGCACTAGTAAGTCTTTTATTTTTCTTGTTGTTGCTCATTTTTGTGTTGTTCCAGCTCATGTGGGAGGTTTTTTAAAGGGTTTATGTTCTGTAAATACCCCCTCAAGTTCTTAATATCAACCCTAGGTTATTTCAAGCCTTCTAAAGTGATTCTAGTGCCGAAAAATACTAATTGATTACTAGTTTCGCTTCCTTGTTGTTGTGGAAAGATTGGAGGGATATTTCTTGGAGAATTAAGGTAAAATTGAAGTTTTTCTTTCTTTATAAAGGTAAGTAAACTATTAATCTATATGTATTTAAGATTATCCATGTTGCGGCTAAGTCATTGAAGCTTGAACTTGTAAAATATATATCGAAAGGATTGGTAGTAATATTATCGGTTGGTGAACTGTTTTGGGAAGTTCAATATGATTAACATTGATGTAATTTGGGCTGTTTGGTGTTTTTTTTTCACTTGTGGGAAGTCATATAAATAGGGGAGGTGCTGTCCGTTTCATCACAAAATAGGTTTTGGTTGGTACATAATAGTTGCGACGCAGAAACACTAACGATAGTGTTATTTATTCTATTGTAGACTAAGGAGTCGTGAAATTTGCATAGCTTGAGGTTGGGCAGTATATACAGGGTATGTGAGGCTATCCCTTTCCTTCTTTTAGAGGACTCTAATTGTACATAATATAATGAATGAGCATCCAAAGATACTCTACTCTTAGAAGCTGGCAGTACTTACATTGTTTTCTCTCGTACTGTATGATTGATGTTAATGTTGCTTCTCTTATTCTTATGTTATCTATGTTGTTGGTACTTTCTAATTCGTATAAGTTTCATGGTTAAGAGTTAGTCCTAATAACGTGTACATATGATACCTAACCTTACATCATTCCGAAAGGTTTAGAATGTGATTCCATGAGTCGATCATGCATTCTATATATGCATCTATTTTGATCTACCGAGCCATGCTATAGTCAGCCGGGTACGGTACCTACTATGCAACCACTGATCAATTGGGTTTTACCGAGCTCTACGTGGCTAGGTACGATTATACCGAGCCTTATGATGTCCGGATACATTTTTGTCGAGTCTATTATGGCCGAGTGTGATATGATGATGATGATGCCCACAGAGGCATATATTTTAAAAGTTTATGTATCTATGCATATGTATTATGCATTTCATGTCAGTAGTCCTCAGAGGTACTCAGATGTTACATGTTGTATATTCTCTATCCCTCCTTACATTGCTATTCATATTTATGGTTCCATGTCTTACATACTAAGTAAATTATTCGTACTGACGACCTTTTATTTGTGGATGCTGCATGGCATGTTGCAGGTCCTCATAGACAGGCAGGTGCGGCTCTCCCACCACAGTAGGCTGTCCACTTTAGCGTGATTGGCGAGATCCCTTCTCCAGACTTGCCGTGGTCTTGGTATGCATTTTTGTTATAGACATTATGGGTATGTCGGGGCCCTGTTCCAGCTATGTTGTAGCACTTATGTTCCTTTAGAGGCTCGTAGACAAGTGTCGAGTCATGTATAGTTTGGTATGCCTTGTCGGCTGGTTTTTGTTGTATAGTCTTTCATGGTAGCGTGGTAGCTTGTACCATATGTATATAGTTTCTTCATTGTCTGTTCATCCTATGTTATGTAGGTTCATGCCATCATATTTTATTGTTGGTTGTCCATGATCCTTCTCTACCATTTATATTGATCTCGTCTGCCCTAAAAGATAATAAAGAAAGTTAGATAAAATGTACATCGGTGCTCGACAAGTATGGTTGAGTGCTAGTCATGGCCCTCTAGTTTGGGTCATGACAAACTTGGTATCAGAGCAGATTTGCCCTAGGGATTGTCTTTGAGCCATGTCTAGTAGAGTCTTGATTATGGATATGTAGCGCGCCACATTTATAATCTGGAGGCTACATGACATCTTGGGTTGTTACCTTTTTCCTGAATCTAGATTGTGCTTAGAGTTGAGTCCTAAGTGTTCCTCTCTAATATTCACCTTGTTTTCTATTAGTGATGCCTTCGACTAGGAAGCAAATAATTAGTAGACGACTTGATACAGATGCGGAAGAGGGTACCAGTTAGGTGCCCCAAGATAGAGTAGTCCAAAGTGAGGCTCAGAGTGAGATGCCATCCCATACCTTATCTACTCTGTATCCTCCAGAGGATATTAGGAGGCACGCATCACCTGCAGTTACTCCGTCTGGCACTACAGACCAAGATATGCAGAGTGTTTTGTAGTTATTGACTAGCTTGGTAGCTGCTCAGGCACAGAGGCAGAATACAAGTGCTTCTGTTAAACCAGTTAGTAAGAGGGTTCACGATTTTATTAATTTAGACCCTCTAGTGTTTACCGGATTAGACCCCAAGGAGGACCCCCAGACTTTTATTGACCGGGTTCAAGTATGTTGCAGGTTATGCATGTTAGTGATACAGAGGCAGTGGGGTTGACCTATTATTGGATACGGGATTTAGCGGTTCTCTGGTATGATTGTTGGGAGAGATCCAGAGGTCTGAACGCAACTCCAGCTGTGTGGAAGGAATTTTGTGAGGCATTTCTTCATCACTACTTGCCAGTTGAGATACGACGAGCTAGAGCTGATAAGTTCATGAACCTTAGACAAGGTAATATGAGTGTGCAAGAGTCTAGTATGCAATTTGATTCTTTAGCAAGGTATGCTCCCCATATGGTGGCCGAGATGAGTGATAAGGTTCATTTGGTCGTGAACAAGTTGGGACCACATTTGATAAATGAGTGCACAACATCCTCCTTGGTGGATGTCATGAATATTTCCCGTATTCAGGCTTATGCCCAGGCCCTAGACGATCGTAAACGCCAGCAAATGGTAGATAGGGAGCAAGATAGGGGCCAGCATAAGAGGGAAAGATTTACACGGTATTCTAATGACTTCATAGGCAATGTCAGGCCCCAGTCTTCGAGGAGTCCGGTGCCATCTATAGCTAGTGCTCCTCTACAGTTTCAAAGGCCTCAATATGATCGATTTACCTATTCTTGTCCAGGTCAGAGTTCGCAGGCATCAGGCTCGCAACATCATAGGGATACTAGTCAGACAAGGCTCACAATACCATATTGTGAGAAGTGCGGCAAGGCCCACTTTGTACTGTGTCGTTGATGTTCTGATTCATGTTATTCTTGTGGAAAACTTGGCCATATGATGCGGGATTGTCCTAACAGGGGAGGTGATGGTATGGCTCAGTCGACTGGATCTATGTCTGGTTCTTCCTCATCAGTTCCACCTCTAGCACAGGGTTTTCAGCAGTCGACAGGTGGTGGTAGAGGTAGAGGTGCGGTGCAGAGTTCAAGTAGTGGTCAAAATCGAACATATGCTCTAGTAGGTCGATAGGATCTCGAGTTGTCTCCAGATGTTGTTACATGTATATTATCTGTATTTTCTTATGATGTATATCCGCTGATTGATCCAGGATCTACATTATCATATGTTACACCCTTTGTGGCTAATAAGTTTGGCATTCAAACTAAATTGATAAGTAAACCCCTTGCGGTATCTATTCCGATAGGAGATTCTGTGATTTTTAGAAGAGTATATAGAGGTTGCACTGTGATCATTTGTAGTCATCAAACCTCGGCAAATTTATTTGAGTTAGAAATGGTTGATTTTGATATGATACTAGGAATGGACTAGTTGGCCTCATGCTATGCAAATGTTGACTATCGTATGAAGATGGTTAGGTTTCATTTTCCTGGGGAACCCGTCATTAAATGGAAGGGGGATATTGCTACACCAAAAGGTAGGTTTACTTCCTATCTTAAGGCAAGAAAAATGATGTCAAAAGGTTACATTTATCATCTTGTTCGTGTTAGGGATGCGGAGGCCAAACCGCCTACTCTACAATCAATCCCCGTGGTCAATGAATTTCCAAATGTTTTCCTAGATAAACTCACAGGCCTTCCTCTTGAAAGGGAGATTGAGTTTAGCATTGATATGTTGCCTGACACTCAACCGATCTCTATCTCTCCATACAAAATGGCCTCAGCAGAGGTGCGAGAGTTGAAGGCGCAGTTAAAGGACTTGCTGAACAAGGGCTTCATTAGGCCTAGCACTTCACCTTGGGGTCTGCCAGTCCTATTCATGTGGAAGAAAGATGGGTCTTTACGGATGTGTATCGACTATTGGCAGTTGAATAAATTTACTATAAAGAACTAGTATCCACTTCCAAAAATTGATGACCTGTTTGACCAACTTCAGGGTTCCAAGTATTTATCCAATATTGACTTACGTTCAGGGTATCATCATATGAGGGTTAAGGAGAAGGATATTCCAAAGACGGCCTTCCGGACAAGATATGGGAACTTTGTGTTCTTGGTAATGTCTTTCGGGCTAACAAATGCTCTAGCTGCTTTTATGGATCTCATGAATACTGTATTCAGGCCCTATCTCGATGCGTTCATGATTGTTTTCATTGATGACATTTTGGTGTATTCTCGTTCGGATGGGGAACACGCGGGTCACTTGCGGATTGTATTACAGATGCTTCAAGATCGTAAGTTATATGCTAAGCTCTCTAAATGTGAATTCTGGCTGAAATCCATAGCATTCCTTAGCCATGTGATATCAGACTAGGGTATCAGTGTTGACACTCAGAATATTGATGCTGTAAAGATTTGGCTGAGACCTATAACACCATCAGAAGTCCGTAGATTCCTGGGCCTAGCAAGATATTAAGCTACTAAGTTCCAGTCGTCTGACACTTGTGAATGAAGTTTTCAAGAGTTGAAGAATCGATTGATGTCCGCACCACTACTCACTCTTCCTGAAGGACAAGAAGGTTATGTGGTATATTTTGATGCCTCAGGTATATGTTTGGGGAGTGTATTGATGCAACGTGGGATGGTGATCTTATGCATCTAGACAATTGAAGAAGCATAAAAAGAATTATCCAACCCATGATTTAGAATTGGCTACAGTAATATATGCCTTGAAGATATGGCGACACTACTTACACGGTGTCCATGGTGACATCTACACAAATCACCAGAGTTTACAATACATAGTCAAGCAAAAAGAATTGAATTTGAGGCAGCGTAGGTGGCTTGAATTACTGAAAGACTACGATGTCGAGATATTGTATCATCCTGGTAAAGCCAATGTTGTGGCAGACGCTCTCAGCCGTAAGTCATTGGGAAGCTTAGTACATATTGAGGCAGGTATATGGGGGTTGACTAAAGAGCTTCATCAACTAGCCAATATGAGAATCAGATTGTTAGACTCTGATGACGGAGGTGTTACTGTATAGAATACATCAAAATCATCTTTGGTAGCCGAGGTAAAAGCACGACAATATGAAGATCCTATCTTAGTATGATTGAGAGAGAGCATTCAACATTGTACAATTATAGCTTTTGAGATCAGATGAGATGGGGCACTGAGACAACAGGGCCGATTATGTGTGCCTAATATGGCAGGGTTGCAAGAAAAGATTATGAATAAGGTTCATCAATCCCGATATTCCACCCATCCCGACTCGACAAAGATGTATCATGATGTCAAGGAGCAGTATTGGCGGGACAACATGAAAATGTCTATCATAGAATTTGTAGCCCAGTGTCCCAATTGTCAACAAGTAAAGATAGAACATTAGAAACCCAGTGGATTGCTTCAGAATATAGAGATTCCGACCTGGAAATGGAGGTGATTAATATGGACTTCGTTATTGGATTACCTCGTTTTTATCATAAGTTTGACTCCATCTGGTTGAGAGTTGATCGATATACAAAATGTGCCCATTTTATGCCGGTTAGGAAAACTTACACGACTGAAGATTATGCGAAATTGTATATCAGGGAGATTGTTAGGCTTCATGGTGTGCCAGTATCTATTATATCAGACCGAGGAGCTCAATTTACAGCTAACTTTTGGAGGTCTTTTCAGAAGGTTTTAGGCACAGAAGTTAATCCCAGCACTGCATTTCATTCGCAAATTGATGGACACGCTGAACGTACCATCCAGACACTAGAAGATATGATACGAGCTTGAGTTCTAGATTTTAAGGGAAATTGGGATGACCATCTTCCACTCATTCAATTTGCCTACAATAATAGCTACCATTCCAGTATTAAAATGGCCCCAGACGAGGCATTATACGGGAGGATATATAGATCACCAGTTGGATGGTTCGAAGTTTGTGAAATAGAATTATATGGGCTAGATTTGATTCACCGAGCTATTGAGAAGGTGAAAGTGATACATGAGCGATTGAGGATGGCAAAAAGCAGTCAAAAGTCTTATTCTAATGTCCGACATCGTGATCTGGAGTTTGAGGTTGGTGATTGGGTTTTCCTAAGGATCTCGCTAGTGAAAGGTGTTATGTGTTTTGGGAAGAAAGGTAACCTGAGTCCACGGTCTATTGGTCTGTACAAAATTCTTCGACGAATTAGATAGGTTGCTTATGAGTTAGAATTTCCATTCGAATGGGAATATGTCCATCCGGTATTCCACATATCTATGTTGAGGAAATGTATTAGAGACCCTTCTCGAGTTGTCCCTATCAATGATGTACAAGTTACAGAGGATCTATCATATGAAGAAGTGCCAATTGCTATATTAGATCGACAAGTTCGCAAGCTGATAACAAAAGATGTAGCTTTTGTCAAAGTATTGTGGAGAAACAAGAATATGAAAGAAATGACATGGGAAGTGGGAGAAGAGATGAAGTCTAAATACCCTTACCTATCCAGAATAATGATAACAGAATGCTGGTAGAACGCATGATACATTGGAAAGGTGAAACAGCTTTATGAGGTAACCAATAACTTGAGAACACTCTTCCTTAATACAAAATGGTGATATGTAAACAATGTACATGTCCATAATGCTTTGTGTAGTAGCCTTGTAAGGCCATACGTTGGGCTTAACTACTTGCAAATTTTGCTAGTGACCATTTTATAGGGCAAAATTGACCGGAAATTTCTGTTAGAATCCACGATGATTTGGACTTCCCATAAACCCTTACATTCGAGGACGAATGTTCCTGTGGGAGAGGGGGAGGGGGAGAGGTTGTTACAACCCGTATCCACACGCGTTAGTCCATGCCATATGTTAGTTAACACAAATCCAAGAAATAATTATCCTTGAGATGATAAGAAGTTAATCCTATTGATCTTAAGTGATACACGGGTGCATAAGGGTGATTAACAAGTATTAGAAGTTAAACGAATTAAGGATGTTGTAATTCGTATTTTTGGATAAACCTAGAGGTGCTTAATACAATCAAGTGGTAGTATTTTAACGTATTTGAATCATAAAATATCCATGTCATAAGTCTTGAAGTCAAACAAGTTATGAGACAAAAGTCGACAAAAGTTGTCGCAACTTAGGTTCATAATTTTACTTAAACATTAGGTCAAATGTTACTAAGATTTTCTCCCAATTTACTTTGTATTATGGAGTGATATACCCACCATATTGAATCTAAATGAGTCTAGTTTCTAACGCATTAAACCGTTAGTCGATACGATCTCAGAGTAGAGAGATATTTGCATTTTTGCAAGACTACACCAAGCACCTCTCTATGGGGCCCACATAGGCAGTTTAAGAAATTTGGATCTATATAGGACGCCTCCAACCCCTTTTAAGTCATTTATTTTCATTATTTTATACCTTAGAACCCTAGGAACACCCTCTCAAGATTCTCTCAATATTCAAGACCCAAACAAAGGGCAAACAATACAAATCAAGTGTTGGAAATCTCGTGGCGCTAGTAAGTCTCTTATTCTTCTTGTTGTTGCACATCTTTGTTTTGTTTCAGCTCATTTGGGAGGTTTTTTAAAGGGTATATGTTCTATAAATACTCCCTCATGTTATTAATGTCAACCCGAGGTGATTTCAAGCCTTTTAAAGTGATTCTAGTGCCGAAAAAATACTAATTGATTGCTAGTTTTACTTTCTTGTTGTTGTGGCAGAATTTGAGGGATATTTCGTGGAGCATTAAGGTCAAATTGAAGTTGTTCTTTCTGTATAAAGTTAAGGAACCTCTTAATCTGTATGTATTTAAGATTATTCATATTGCGGCTAAGTCATTGAAAAGAACTTGTGAAATATATATCGAAAGGATTGGTAGTAATGTTATCGGTTGGCGGACTGTTTTGGGATGTTCAATATGATTAACATTGATGTACTTTGGGCTGTTTGGTGACTGTTTTTACTTGTGGGAAGTCATATAAATAGGGGAGGTACTGTCCATTTCATCACAAAATAGGTTATGGTTGGAACATAATAGTTGCGACGTGTAAACATTAATGATAGTGTCATTTCTCCTATTGTAGACTAAGGAGTCGTGACATTTGCATAGCTTGAGGTTTGGGCAGTATATAAAAGGTATGTGAGGATATCCCTTTCCTTCTTTTGCATGACTTCGATTGTACATAATGTAATGAACGAGCATCCAAAGATACTCTACTCTTAGAAGCTAGCAGTACTTACATTGTTTCCTCTCTTACGCAACAATTGATGTTAATGCCTCTTATTCTTATTTTATCTATGTTGTTGGTACTTCCTAATTCTTATAAGTTTCAAGGTGAAGAGTTAGTCCTAATAACGTGTACAGAGGATACCTACCTTACGTCATTCTGAAAGGTTTAAAATGTGATTCCATGAGTCCATCATACATTCTATATATGTATCCATTTACTTTACCAAGCTGCACTATAGTTGGCTGGGTACGACACCTACTGTACAACCACTAATAAATTGAGTTTTACCGATCTCAACATGGCCGGGTATAATTCTACCGAGCCTTATGATGGCTGGGTACGTTTTTACCGAGCCTATTACGGCCGGGTATGATATGATGATGATGATGCCCACAGAGGCGTATGTTTTAAAAGTTTATGTATCTATACATATATATTATGCATTTCATGTCAGTAGTCCTCAGAGGTACTCAGATGTTACAGGTTCTATATTTTCTATCCCTGCTTATATTGTTGTTCGTATTTATGGTTCTCTGCCTTACATACTTAGTACTTTATTTGTACCGGCGTCCTTTTATTTGTGGATGATGCATGTCGTACTGCACGTCCTGATAGACAGGCAGGTGCGGCTCCCCCACCACAGTAGGCTGTCCAGTTCAGCGGTGATTGGCGAGATCCCTTTTTCGGACTTGTCGTGGTCTTGGTATGCATTTTTTTATAGACATTATGGATATGTCGGGGCCCTATTCCAGTTATGTTGCATCACTTATGTTCCTTTAGAGGCTCATAGACAAGTGTCGACTCATGTATAGTTTGGTATGCCTTGTCAGCTGGTTTTTCTTGTATAGTCTTTCATGGTAGCGTGGTAGCTTGAACCATATGTATATAGTTTCTTGATTGTCTGGTCATCCCATGTTATGTATGTTCATGCCATCATATTTTACTATTGGTTGTTCATGATCTATGTCTATCATTTATATTGATCTTGTCAGCCCTAAAAGATAATAAAGAAGGTTAGATTAAAATATACGTCGGTCCTCGGCAAATATGGTCGGGTGCTAGTCATGGACCTCCAGTTTGAGTCGTAACACATGATCTCACGTCCCAAAACGGTAGTACATAATTGCAGAAGAAAACTAACTTTATTTAACTTTCCTTTCTTTAATTATCCTAATACAAAGGCACTATAATTAGTAGTTTAGTGTAGTATCATAGTATTACTTTCAGGAAAAAGTAAAACAACTTTGTGTCACTTATAATTCAGCTACCACTTAAATTAATCTTAATCTACAAGAAGTTTTTCCCCTTGATCATGACTCAATGGTAATTTGATATGAATTTTAAATTGTTTAATCTTGATTTGAAGTATGTTATTTTTCAAAATATTATGAATGACATCTAACGACTTTATATTCACTTAAAATATAAACATCTGTAAATAGATACTAAATAATTTTAAAAGATATATATCAGTTAATCATGGTCAAGAAAGATAATTTTATGAAGAAAAAAAATGATACATTTGTTGATTTGAGATTGTACACGCTTGTGAGATCAATTATCAATCTTACCGTGAGGTTCTTTGTCTCAGTTCATAGAACTGTTTCTTATGGGCAAGTTATTCTCTTAGTTACATGAAACTTATCAATTTAACAAGGAAGAAGTATTACACAATCCGGGTATACACAATTAAGACCCACGATCATGCTAGACTTTGGTGCATAGATACTTGTCACCATGCCTATACACCATACGTCACATTTTGCAATTAGCAATTTATATCCTAATCTTATTCCCTCAAGCCAAAGTTAGAACAAACACTTACCTCGAAAGCTCCAAACCCAACTCAAGCCTCTAGTATAACTTTACCCCTCAAATTCACCACAAAACTGCTCGAATCTAAACCGATTCTCTTAAATATCCCAATGGAGTCTATGCGCAAGAACAAGAGAACAAGAATTTTGTACGAGAAATTTTTCACTAGTCCGAAACTGTAGAAACAAAATAGGTTGGATTTTGGTATAGATGAAAATGTTTTGTCCATGCTTCTCTTTCAAATAGAATTGTGGAAGAACAAAACGCTTTCCGTTTGACAATGTTCACCAAATGATCATTTTCTTTTATATAAAATATTATTACCTAATCACCAACTTATAAAATTGCTAATGGAATGTGTCTTTAACATGGGTTCCACCAATATTGACTATATTAATAGTCACCAATTGTATAAAGGTGTCGGCCACATGGTGTATTATCACAAATATATTAGATAATTATCGATTTACCCCAGATAATTAAGAATTATCTCAAATTACTTAAAATACTACTCACTTTTAATATACTTAGGACCATATAAAATAAATAAATACATAAGCTATTATTTTATTAAAACACCCATGTAAAAACATATATATTTTCTCAACTTATAATTTTCCTAGCCTCATATAATGACTACAACTTCTCAAATCGTGGGTCCGAGTACGTTTACCCAAAATATTGACCGAAGTCAAATTTACTCATTTTATGCCCAAATTTCATCATTTTTTGCAGAATTTTATATTTAAGCTTTCCAGATATCCACCCGGACTGCGCAAGCAAATCGAGACAACTCTAAATGAGGTTTTCAAGGCCTCAGAAGCGCGGAATGACTAAGAAAATAAGTGATGGCCCTTTGGGTTGTCACATTATCCACATCTAAAACAACCGTTCGTCCTTGAACGGAAAAAAGAAAAAAGTACCTGAGTCAGGGAATAGATGAGGATAACGGCTCCGCATGTCAGACTCGGACTCCTAGGTCGATGCCTCAGGGGGTTGACCTCTCCATTGAACTTGCACAGAAGGGAAACTCTTCGACCTCAACTGTCGAACCTGCTGGTCGAGAATAGCTACGGTTCCTCCTCATAAGATAGATCCTTGTCCAATTGGACAGTGCTGAAATTTAACACGTGGGTAGGATCACCGTGATACCTCCAAAGCATAGACACATGAAACACGGGATACACGACTGCCAAGATAGGTGGCAAGTCAAGTTTGTAAGCCACTTCTCCCACACAATCAAGAATCTCAAATGAGTCAATGAACCTAGGGCTAAGCTTGCCCTTCTTCCCAAATCTCATCACGCCTTTCATAGGCGATACTCGGAGCAATACTCGCTCACTAACCATGAAAGCTATATCTCAAACCTTACGATCTGCATAGCTCTTTTGCTTGGACTGAGTTGTACGAAGCCTATCCTGAATGATCTTGAACTTATCTAAGGCCTCCTGAACTAAATCTGTACCCAACAATCGAGCATGTCCCGGCTCAAACCATCCAACCGGAGAACAACACTGCCTACCATACAAGGCTTCATAAGGAGCCATCTGAAACTCGATTGATAGCTGTTATTATAAGAAAACTCTAGCAAAGGCAGGAACTAATTCCACAAATCTCCAAAATTGATAACACAGGCTCGAAGCATCTTCTAAAATCAGAATAGTCCTCTCGGACTGACTGTCTGTCTGACGATGAAACGCTATGCTTAGCTAAACCTAGGTGCCCCACTCTTTCTAAAATGCCTTCCAGAAATGTGAGGTAAACTACGGACCTCGATCTGAAATGATATATACAGACACCCCATGAAGGCAAACAATCTCCTTGATATAAATGCATGCTAACCTCTCGGATGAATAGGTTATGGCAACCGGAACAAAATGTGCTTACTTGGTCAACCTATCAACAATAACCCAAACAACATCAAACTTCTTCTGAGTCATCGGAAAGACAGTAATGAAATCCATAGTGATCCACTCCCACTTCCACTCACGAAGCTCAATTCTCTAAAATAAACTACCAGATCTCTGATTCTCATATTTAACCTGTTGACAGTTCAAACACCGCACTACATATGCCACAATTTCCTTTTTCATTCTACGCCACCAATAATATTGCCGCAAATCCTGGTATATCTTTGCTGCTGCTGGATGAATGTGAGCTATCTCTAAAATCAATTCTCGAAGTCCATGAACATTTGGCACACAAATTCGCCCTTGCAATCTCAAAACAACATCAGCATCTAAGGTGACCTTCTTGGCACCTCCTCGCTGAACCATGTCTTTAAGGACACATAAATGAAGATCATCAAACTGCCGATCGCGAATACGCTCCAATAATGAAGAGCGAGCGACCATGAAAGCTAGCACTTGACTAGGACCAGAAATATCCACCCTCACAAGTCAGTTGGCTAAGGCCTGAACATCCAAAGTAAGCAGCCTCTGACTGACCGGAATATAAGCAAGACTGCCCATACTAGATGACTTGCTGCGCAAAGCATCGGCCACCACATTTGCTTTTCCCGGGTGATATAAGATGGTAATATCATAATCCTTCAACAATTCCAACCACCTTCTCTGCCTCAAATTCAACTCCTTCTATTTAAATAGGTTCTAAAGGCTGTTGTGATCGGTGAATACTTCACATGCCACACCATACAAATAATGCCTCAATATCTTCAATGCGTGAACAATCGCCGCCAACTCCAGATCATGTACTGGATAGTTCTTTTCATGAATCTTCAATTGCCTCGAAGCATAGGCAATAACCTTTCCATCCTACATCAACACTACACCAAGTCCAATACGGGAAGCAACACAATAGATAGTATAGGGTCCCAAACCTATGGGCAAAACCAACACCGGTGTTGTGGTCAATGCTATCTTGAGCTTCTGAAAGCTTGCCTCACATTCATTTGACCATTCGAACTGGACACCTTTCTGCGTCAACTTGGTCATTCGGGTTGCAAAAGATGAAAACCCCTCCACAAACCGCTGATAATAACCTGCCAATCCCAAGAAACTCCGAATCTTTGTGGCTGATGTCGGTCTAGGCCAGTTCTTGACTACCTCAATCTTCTTTGGATCAACCTGAATAGCTGCTGCCCTCATAATATGACCTAGGAATGCAACTGAACTTAGCCAAAACTCACACTCAGAAAATTTTGCATATAGTTGGCTATTTTTTAGAGTGTGAAGAGCCACTCCGAGATGCTGTGCATGCTGCTCCTAACGACGGGAGTATATCAATATGTAATCAATGAAGACTATTACAAACAAGTCTAAATAAGGTCTGAGCACTCGATTCATCAATTCCATAAAAGCTGCTGGGTCATTTGTCAACCCAAAAGACATGACCAGGAATACATAATGTCCTACCGAGTGCGGAATGTTGTCTTAGGAACATCAGATGCCCTAATCTTCAACTAATGGTAGCCAGATCTCAAGTTTATCTTTGAAAACACCTTGGCACCCTAAAGCTGGTCAAATAAATCATCAATCCGTGATAGTGGATATTTATTTTTGATAGTAACCTTGTTCAACTGTCGATAATCAATGCACATTCTCATTGAACCATTTTTCTTCTTCACAAATAATACCTGTGTGGCCCACGGTGAAACACTAGGTCTAATGAAACCATTTTAAAGTAAATCCTGCAACTGTTCCTTCAATTCCTTTTTAAGTAACTCTGGCGGAGCCATGTGATATGGTGGAAAAGAAATGGGATGAGTGCCTGAAGCCACATCAATGAAAAAATCAATATCCCTGTCGGGTGGCATACCCGGCAGGTCTGAAGGGAAAACTTCGGGAAACTCACCAACCATGGGCACATAATCAATAGAGGGGACCTTGGAATTGGAATCACAAACATAGGCTAGATAAGCCAAACACCCTTTCTCAATCATACGCCGAGCCTTAACATACGAAATAACATTGCGGGTAGTATGACCAAAAATTCCTTTCCACTCTATACAAGGCAAGTTCGGCAGAGCTAAGGTCATAGTCTTGGCATGGAAATCTAAGATAGCATGATATGGAGATAGCCAGTCCATTCCTAATATAATATCGAAGTCAACCATATCTAAGAGTAATAAATCAACACGAGTCTCAAGACCCCTAATCACCACAATACAAGACTGATGAACTCGATCGACCACTGGTGTAGACACATGAACAGGACCACCTAGTTGATCACTAGGCTGAACTAGGTAGGGTGCAAGATAGGAAGACATATATGAATATGTAGATCCAGGATCTAATAGCATTGAAGCATCTCTATTAAAGACCAGAATAGTACCTATAATCACATCATCTGCTGACACAGTCTCTGGTCTAGCTGGCAAAGCATAACAACAGGACTGGGCCCCACATCCCCGAATCACATCATTGGGATGATTGGATACTAGCTGACCCTTGCCTCTGGTGGTCTAGGCTCTACCTCTGTGACCTCTACCTCCACATATATGTCCTCTACCCCCGCCTCTAGCTGGTTGGGCAGGCTGTGGGGCAATTGGTGGCTGAATCATAGGATGAGGTCCCTACTGCTGAAAGCGCCTGGAAGCTTGAGGGCACCACCTAGCAATGTGACTCATATCGCCACAAGTAAAACAAGCCCTCGGCTGTTGAGAATAACAGAGTGGTGGAGCACGGATAGGTGCTGATGGTGTACTGAAGAGCTGCTGGTCAGAATACTGCGGGTGAGAACCAAGACCACCTGATGTACCATGTAAGACCTAGAGAGCCGACTGAAAGGGCCTCGGAGGATGGCCTCTACCATAAGAATCTCTACCTCTAGAAGAGGTATCACTAGAGGTACCACTGAATCTACCTGAATGATGGGGCCTCTTTTCAGACCCATGACCACCTCCCTGGGCAAGTGCCATCTCTATCCGGCAAGCATCATCTGCCGCCTCCTGAAATGAAATCTCACTTCCGGCACCCATGGCCATCTGAACACGGATCGGCCAGACCAATCCATCAATAAACCTCTGCACACTTTCTCTCTCGGTGGGGAGTATCATAATAGCTTGGCAAGTAAGATCAATAAACTGGGTCTTATACTGGGTGATTATCATATAGCCCTACTGGAACCGCTCAAACTGCCTACGAAGAGCATCTCGCTGAGTAGCTGGGAGAAACTTCCCCAAAAATAACTCTGAAAACTAATCCCAGGTCAATGATGGCGACCCTACTGGCCTGACTAAACAGAAATCCCTCTACCAAGTCTTGGCGGATCCTACTAGGCGAAAACTCGCGAAGTCGATCCCATTGGTCTCCTCAATACCTATAGTTCGAAGAACCTCATGAAAGCTGAATAAGAAATCTTGAGCATCCTCTGAAAGAGTGCTACTATATGTGGTAGTGAAGAGCTTGGTGAACCGATCTAGCATCCATAGAGCATCAGCGGACATAGCCGCACCGTCACTGGTTTGAGCTGCAATACCTGGCTTGACTGCCACAACTGGCTGAACTGCTAGAGCCTGAGCCTGAGCCTAAGGAGCTACCAACTCTGGAGTATGTGTAGTGGGAGTCTGAACTCCTCCTCCAGCCTGAGACGTGGCTGGTGCTACGGGAGGCAAACCCGCTCTTGAAATGCCCTCCATAAAGCTACCAGTCGGACCAAAACGTCTTGAAGCACTAGAGTGGCTATAAATCCCTCTAGGATCTGAGTTGGGCCCACTAGAGCTGCTAGAGCAGGAACCTCCTCATCATAGTCAACATGAGGCTCCACCTCTAGGACTGCTACTCAAGGCTGAGATTTGCCCCGGCCTTGGCCTTTGGGATGCCCTCGCCCTCGCCCTCTACCACCGATAGGAGCTGTAGCTGGGGGCTCGGGTTGTTGTGCTGTAGAAAAGGAAGCACGTGTTCTCGCCATCTACAAAAGAATAGAGTAGAAAGACAATCAGTAATTGAGAAACAGAACCGCACGACAAGATTGAACAAAGTGAAATTTTTCCTAACTTCATAGCCTCTGGGGTAAATACATACATCTCTGTACCTATCCCTCAGACTCTACTAAGGTTGTTCGTGAGTTTTGAGACCTATGTAACCTAGTGCTCTGATACCAACTTGTCACGACTCGGATTTCCCACCATTGTGCATTGTGATGGCGCCTACTATTAGGATCTAACAAGCCAACATTTAAAATATTTTTTTGTGATTACATTTTTAACAATATAAATAAACTAAAGCGATTAAATAAAATGGGAGTCTTTAAGCTTATATAACATGAAATAAGTGCGGAAATTTTGGAATACTCCTTTACCCATAGTCTGGTGTCACTACTCACGAACTACTATGGAGTACTAAAACAAAAGTCTGAATGAGATACATCAGTGTTTGTCTCGATACAAAGAAACAAACTAAATATATAGAAGGGACTTCAGCCTTCGAACGCCAGCAAGGCTACCTCGTGAGTCCCTGGGCTGAAAACTATTCCCACTCAATAATGTTGTTGCGGTCCAAAAGTTGCTTCCTGATATGTGCAAAAATGTCACGACCCCAACCCGGTCGTGATGTCGCCCAACCCCACGGCTAGGCAAGCCCGACCAAATATGCTCTCAACCTAAGCTTAGAGCTCAAAATCACTTATTTAAAAATCTTTAGCAGTAAAGAAGATCAAAATAAAGCTAATGGTTATAAAATAACCCAAATAACTCACAGAAACATCATAACTTCCCAAAGGCCTGGGGGTCACGAGTCTAGAGCCTATACCAAAGTACCACAACAATACTAAAAAAATCTACATAATCTGAATATACGCGGAATAATCAATAACTGGGAAAATGAGGGAAGAGTCGGGTCCTGCGGACGTCAGGAAGCTACCTCGACAACTCCAATAATGCTCCGAAGTAGCAATCAGCTAAACTAAGCTTCCAAAATACCTGAATCTAACTCCCTCTGGAGTTCCTTCCACAAAGCTAAATACTGCCAAAGATCTCACCCTATCTCCAAAAAATGGCACCCTAGGCAGTCTCAATCGTGGAAGATATTGATGACAAATAAAAAAGAAACAGAAAGGTCCATTCTATGGAGACTACATTCAGGCAACTATAGTTTTTGGTGGGACAATTGGTTGGGAGATGGCCACTTAGCTTAATACAGGACCGAAGGAGGTAGACTTGGAAAGATCCGAGTATCTACTTACTGGGAAAATGGTAGTTGGAACCTTCAGAAACTCTCTCAAGTGGTCCCTGCTCATAAAATCCTATAAATTGTCCAAATCCCATTCACTATCATCCTAACACCTCTGATAAACTCATTTCGACTCCTACTACCACTATAAAATTTACTTATGCATCTGCTTAGAATCTCCTAAGAAGGAAAAAAGTCCATACACTCTCAAATAGGATGATTTGGCACAAGAAAATACCTTTCAAATGGTCCTTCTGTTTATGGAGAGCCCTTAGAAATATACTACCCACTGATGATAGAGTCTTACAGTTCAGTGTACTAATAGTAACAAGATGCGTATGCTGCTCAACCCATGCTTTTGAAACTGTAGACCATAACTTCAGCACAGGTAATTTTGCAACCATAGTTTGGAAAAGGTTTGGTGGTCCTGCAGGCATTCATACTGAGAGTTTACCTCTAAGATTGCTCCTAATGAACTGGTGGATCCACAAAAGCTTAAATGAGGTTCACAAGCTGGTTCTCCACACCATCCCCACCATTATCTGCTGGAATCTATGGAAAAATAAATGTAGTGCCAGATATGGATCAAAATCCTCATCCCTTTCAAGAGTACTTTATGGTATCTCCTCTGATATCAACCTTCTCTTAAGGGCAAACTACCCTACAGTCAATTGGCCCACATTTGGCCTCAACTGTACCCTCTACTTGAGTAAATCACCCATCCCACCAAATTTTCCCAAGTTGTTTGGAACAAGCCACCCCTTTCCTTTGTGAAACTCAACAGTGACGGTAGTGCACTATCAAATCCAAGAAAGATAGGAGCAGGGGTGATCATTAGAGGTCAAAATGGTGAGTTCATCCAGGCCATTGCTGCACCTCTAGGTCAGGGAACCAACAATGATGCTGAAATACAAGCTGCTATCATTGGCATCCAGTGGTGTCTAGCTAATGTCTTTCGTAAAGTTCACCTGGAATCAGATTCTAACCTCCTTATTCAGTGGCTTCAAGGTAATAGTGAACCTCCCTGGACTTTAAGTGTCAAGATCCTTAAAATAAAGAACATTTCTTCCCAATGTGAGGAATTTGTTGCCACCCATGTATATAGAGAAGCCAACTACCCAGCTGATTGTCCAAACTCAGCCATGATCTAACCACCACTACCAACTTTAACACCCCCCAATCTCTTCCTAAACACACCAGGGGTCAAATATACCTTGAATCGCTAGGAATCCCTACTTTAAGACATAGAAGATCCACAGAAATCAGGATACCAATTTATCCCACCACAGCTTCTCCTCATGCCTCCACCTCATCTCATGGCTATGGTTAGCTACAGAAGGTCCACAGATAGACTCCCACTAATCCAAATGCAGGACAACTCTCATCATAACTCCCAAGACCTTCATAGGCTCTTAAAAACCAGGAAAGACTAATGTTCAAAAAACAGAAAGATCGAAGTAACCTCCCTGATTTCACCACCATCCTTACTTCTAACATTGTTTGTTTCTATTTTGTAGGTGTCTGTCATTTCCAATGAACTGAAACATAACAAAAGGGGTAACACTAAGCCAAATTTTGACTAATCTCATGCCCTATGGCTAGATCCTAACAAATCATCACCTGATCAATAGACTCTCCCAACAACCAACCTCATACACCCTCACATCCATCAGTGATATCTCACTGCATAAAAAGACAGAAATACTCCCAGCTCCCTACAACAACATCCCACTTTCACCTCCTCACTTTCTCCACTACCCTAAAAACATGTCTGTCACCAACATCAATACACAATTAGCCAAACACAGGTAGATGAGCAGCAATACTCATACCATTGTGTTTTTTATCTAACTTATTCTCTGTTTTGTAGGTACCTTATATAATCAATTGGATTGATATTTTGGGAGTGTAATTAACATCTATGATGTTCATTCTCTCAAAGAATATCCAATTGATTCCCATGCTACACATACAGGCAAAATCACACACACAGATGCACTCTCACCAAAACTGGGAATTTACAAAGATGATAGCACCTTTCTTGTGCCCTTTTGAACTGCCAAGGCAGTTCCCATTATTCATATTGTGCATCTACAAATTTGCATGCATACCACACAAGAACATGCACCAAATATGTAGAAAAGGGATCATCAAAGCTCCCCTCTCCCTAGATTCAACTCCAGCCACCACAAGAACCTGGAGATTGAACTCCCTTTACACTAACCTTTCTATCTCCTTTTTTGTAGATTCTTGGGAGTTTCTTGATCATTTTGTAAAGTATCATGCAGTGGTATCAGCATTTAAAATGCTCAGCCTGCAGAAACTAATGCCACTTGACTCATGTAATCTTCCCTCCCATCCATATATACAGCATCACGGGGCTTCTCAACAATACCTTATCTGGCAACACACTAGCATAGCTCCAATACTTTTAGCAGTTGCAACTGCAAATCCAAGCACCAGAAAAGGAAAGAATCAACTGATCACTTCTCAGCAACAAAGGACTCCACTTCAGATTATCCATTGGAATCCAGAACAAGGCTCCTCCCAACTCACTCTCTTTTGTCAACTACTCTAGACAGTCTTCTAAACTGTGTATTAACTTCCTTTTTGATAGCTATCTTTCTTTTTGCTTTCCTTATCCTTATTGATAAAGCAATTAGGAAGATAGTCACGTGTATGGGGCCTTTTTGTATAGCAGACCACCCCCCCTATTTTTGTCCTCTCTACTTAATCCAAATGGATAGAAGTAGTAGATATGCATGGAGTCTTTTATTCCATTCATCCAACTCTATAGATTTAGCTTCTACAGTACTTCTATGTACTGTAGATTTCCTAACTGTAATTTTATATACCTCAATGTACTCTATTAGGAAATACATTGAGATGCTACCACAAATAGGCCTAGCTCATCAAATTGTACAGGTTCTATTTGGTGACCTTTTTTGGAGCCAAATAGACCATCTTTGTTTAGGTGGAGTTAAGGTTCATGTCCCCCTCCACCAATACTGTAACATGTGTTTATATATATGAAAATCAACCTAGGCAATACCTAGTTTATTAAAAAAAATACCTATATCTGCACACATGGTGCAGGGAGTCGAGTGAGTAATTCCAACTCAGCGATAATAAAAGTAAATAATGCTGAGGAAAAGAAAACCACACAAAAGCACTATCTCGTACTAAAAAAATACATAACCACATTTTTAAACTGCAGTGCACTTTCATGGTAATCCATTATGAGATATCTAAGTAAATTTTAAAATCTGTTTTTTATATCATCTGTTTCTTTCATTATTAACAATTAAGTATTTGGATACAACATCAAATAGTGCAAGGCTGCACTCAAATCAGCCCCTTGGGCTCAACACTCCTTTTACAATTTTCACTAGGGTATCCGGTTAACAAGGAAAATAATACATGTATGCCAGTAATGTATGAGTGCTAAATGTCATGCCACGTAGTACAAATAGAAACCAATGTATGAATGCAAGGCAATGCACATGATGTTGTGGCGTACATCCCGATCCATTTATGCGCCCGCACTTACTGTGGTGGTTCAGACTCTGGAGGGGCTCCTACTATCACACCTCCCTTTTTTAAAACATATAATAATAATGATTGCTATGTTCTATGTACTCGCGAGGGCGTCGGGGATTTTTTCAGTTAAAGGACAGTCGGAACGAGATTAGTTATTTATGTTTTTCAGAGTCGTCACTTGAGAATATAATGGTGTCCCAAGTCACTAGTTTAATCCCGGACCAAGGAAAGTTTGACTATATTACAGTCTGCGAACTAGAAATTCGGATAAGGAATTCTGTTAACCCAGGAGAAGGTGTTAGGCACTCCCGAATTCCGTGATTCTAGCACGGTCGCTCAACTGTTGAATTTCATTTTATCTGATTCCAATTATATGTTTTAAATCATGTGCATTAATGTTCCGCTTTTCAACTTTTAAAGAATTACAACGTCGTGAAAATTCACTCCTTAACCACACCGTACCAGTATGCCTGTGGCTTTAGATTACATTTCGACTTCATTGAGAGTAGGATTTGGGTCACATGAATGTGCACCCGTACTGGAGAATATATATATATATATATATATATATATATATATATATATATATTGTGCCTATGGTATCTATTTCTTTATTACTTTGGGAATGACCGTGGAGCTAGCTAAACAGTCCTTCCGAGTCTAAAATATCATAATGATTATTTAAGGGCCCCGTGTATCTTAGTTTATGACGAGGCTCATCTCATTATATTTTAAAGGTTAAACCTAAATTGTGCTACATTTTCTATCATTGTTTTTTCCTTAATTGAAATAATTATTAATGTAGTTTTATGACAATTGGTATTGACATTTATTCATATCCAGGCCACTATATGTTTTTGGGCCGGGAGTTCGGACTAATTTAAAGGAAGTGTACAGAAGTGCACAAGGCTAATTAAAGCTAGTCCATAACTGTGAACTCTAATCACGAGCTTAGAAACTTTCACGGCTGAATTCATCTTCTTCTGCTAGATCACGTTCAAAGTATGAACTAAATTTTAAAACAGATTCAAACACTCTATATTTAATCAGTTGTATATACACATGAATATTACCACTTCAATATCAGAACTAAACTAAAATTACCTACGATTTTCTGTTCATCGAACAATGTTTAGCTATCAAATTGCCTCAGTAAAATTGTATTGAGATATATGTGTTCATTATATTCACTTTGAAAACAGATTCAAACACTCTACAATAAACCAATTATATATACACATGAATATTACCACTTCAGTATCAGAACTAAACTGAAATTACCTATGATTTTCTGTTCATCTAACAACGTTTAGCTATCAAATTGCCTCGGTCAAATTGTATTGAGATATATGTGTTCATTCAGATTCAGGTCTATTTGATTTTACTTGTTAATCGGGAATTGCTATACTACAACTAAAATTGACACATTTTGATTAAACATTGAACTTCATTCACATTTGATTCATATTTCATATCAGTTTTTAAACTCAAAGGCGAATTATATAACTAGTTTAAACAAATCAAAATCGTAACGAAATCTAATACATGTTTTTCTTATTTAACAATAACTGATTCAGTAAATTAAATAATAAAAGTATTTCAATATCTTGTTTTAATCTCTTAGTTTAAGAAAACAAATGAAAATTCAAAAGCACTCAATTAGATTTTGACTAATTTTTAACCTAAAAATCTAGGTGATCACTTTTAAAACTAGGCTACTCCATGCGATCCTATATTAATGCCTAAGCTAACGATGCCGCAACATTACTAGTTTCAGTTCATAGTTCACACAGTCCAAGTCCATATTATACAATAAGATTCCTAATGAATTACATAAATCTAGTATTCTGCAGCTACGAAAAGGAACAGATTTAAAAATACATAAATACTAAGGCATATTTTTATTTCTACAAAGCTTTAATTACATCCTTGAAAGTCAAGAGTGTACCTCGTCAAATTGAGAGGAAATTCAATGAGTTCTAAGGATGTAAGGACGAAGAAGATCAGCAACAGGCAGGAATCCAAGTTATAACAGTAGTAGCTCCAATATATCACAACAACAGACTTGAATTCACAGTAGAAAATCCAACAATTTCAACCATATAAAGCAGAACAGTGATCGAAACACCAGGAACCAAGAGTTCTACTCGAATTGCAATTAAACCGATGAAACGGTGGTAGAACCAATTTTTTTTGTATATTTCAGACTTAAAAACTTCTGAACCTCCTTTTTTTTATATGGTGTCATAAGAAAGCCTATTTATAGAGCAAAAATTTGAGGTAAATTTGAATTTAATATTCAGATTTCCCACCCCTACTCTTTTCAATTATTTTCAGTTTAGTATACACAATTTAGACGTGAATACACTTGAACCCTTGCTAGAAGGTTCTAGTGGCATCCACATTATTCTATTTAAGCCCAAATGTCTTTAGAACCCTAACTTGCTATTGATTTCTACCTATTTACCCTTTAAGTATACCTAAGATACCCTTTATTATTTAACTAATTACATAAGAAACAGACAACTTTCCCTTTTGTACCCCTAACCTTTTCAAATTATTTTCAGAATACCATTTATCCCTTCCCCTTTTACCCCTGTCTTTTATTCCTGTTTACCCTACCAGACCTTATGTCAATTAGACCTTTAGAGGTCAAAGTCAGAACTGTATTTAACAAATAGCGACAATTAAGCAGTCTTTCTATTATAGTCAATTTTAAGGCTAAGTAACATTTACATAAATAACCATCTTTGCAGACATAACTCTAATTACGACTAAGTACCCAATTAGCCCTTTAATCAGAAATTCAGAAAAGGTCAAAAGTCAAAATTACATTGCAATAATAGCTACCATATATCCTTACAGATATAGCCACATAATGATTAAACACTTGATTAACAGGACTCAGAGAACAAATTGAATATATATGTTGAATACATTAACAAAACATTCAATCAAGAATTAGATCTAATAAGTAAGATACTTAAACGGCTATAAAGCATGCAATTTTAACTAATGACTTAATCAGAAAAGATAACATATAGCATGCAAATCCACAGTTTATTTCATGTAGAAAGAATTTAAGCATACAACAGATTTCTGGATAGCATGGAACTAACAAATAATAAAGTCAAACAAAAAACAAGTGGCACGGTAGAGAAAATTAGGGTTTTGGGATACTTAGCTTTTCTGTGTCTTTTTCCTTTTCTTTCTTTCTTTCTTTTCCTTCTTTTTCTTCATCTTTCTTTCTTGTTATTGATTTTTCGATTATCAGGAGTCCATGAGCCTTTCTTGGATGTTGGACTTCCAAACAGACTCCTTGAGTCTTATTTTTTGTAAAAAGATCTTAGTTAAGGGCTTGGGATTTGATGGGGTAACATTTTGGTTTAGGTGTATTCACCGGAGTAGGTTCCGGCGGGATACTTTTCAAGATTCGAGAGGTTTGGATTAAATTCGAAGGAAAAAAAGTGGATGGAGGTGAAAGAGGGGTTCAGGGTGGTTCAGGGGTGTTACTGGTGGAAGGTGGTTCAAAGTGTGGTGGTCGCCGGCTGGGGTTCCGGCAAACCATTTTTCCAGATTTGAAATGAAAGAAGGGTTTTTGGTTAGAGTTATGGTGATGAGGTAAAAGAGGAGGAAGAAAGGGCTTAGGGGTGTGAAAGATAGCCGGAGAAGACGACTGGTTTTGAACCATCGGTAGGGTTCTGGTGGCTCAGGTAGAGAGACGAAGGGGAATATGGGCGTCTAGGGTTTGGAGTTATAAGGTGAAGGGTATATTATGAATTGAACCAGTGGTTTATAGATATATTAGAAGTGTAACGGTGCGTTTCAACCGTTAGATCAGACTAGATCAAGGGCCAGGATCTGTTTGATATCACACGACGTCGTGTGATTAAGTGAGGCATTCATCCTCAACCGTTAGATGATTTAGATGAATGGTCATGATTGTTTCCTACTAGCGACGTCATTTTATTTATTATACAACCGTTATTCCTGGGCCATTTGATCAATTGATCAACGGTTCGGATTTAATTTCGTTAAATGGCGTCGTTTGATTTTGTGCATAGGCAGGCCACATTGGTCCTTATATTTGGGCCTGGACTGTTTGGTGTATTTGGGCCAATATATTGCCCAATTTGTGTATTTTTCTTTGTATTTTCTTGTATTATTTTATGTATTTCTCTTGTATTTTTATATTATGGATTTTATTTGTATTTTTGTATATGTATTTCGTATTACTACTGTATTCAATATTCCATGTATTTCCTTTGTATTTTCTTTTAATTTTTCAGGATTTTTCTAGAATAAAAGCGTAATTTTCCTATATTTTTTTTATATTTTCTAATTAATACCACAATCTATTTTGTTTTAATTTTCTTTGCTTTATTTTTAAAATAAAAACAAACACTGGTATTTCCACACAATTATCAACAAGTTACACACGAAAATTATTTTTATTATATTTTTTGGAACAGTTTGTTTGGGGCAAAAATCACGCGCTCACACCTACAACAAGCGCAATATCAATATCACTCCCGCTGCGGCGTGCAGCCCGATCCATGCATAGTCATAAATGCACATAACCACTTGGGCAATAGTAACATAGCAGCGCTCAGCTAAAGATGTCATCAAAACCTTGTTTTCAGTTTTCAAATCTTATAAAGAATGCTGAGTTGCAAAATACCATTTTAAAACCTTAGACTGAGATGAAAATATGTACAGTAATGCAAAACAGCGATGTCAATCCCTGAAGGATCAAAATATTCGGCGCGAAGCCCAAAACATGACAATCAATCCAGTTCATGATAAGTAATATATTTATTAGAGTGTCAATTCAACTTCAAGCAATTAGGTAGTGTTTTTATTAAGCGGGACGAACCAAGTCACAATCCCAAATGGTGCTCTACCCCAAGCCCATTATAAGGCATGCAAGTCATCTTAATACAATACTATGATGTGCAGGTCCGGGGTTTACAAAACCTCAGGACATCATTTACTAGTATTACCCATCTCGATCCAACAAAAACTCTATCCCGCGATGCCTTTGCTCCTCAAACCGGCCTCCACGTGCGTCGAAACTAGCCAAAATCAGTACAAATATATCATAATAGGCTAATGGAACAACACCCAATCGAAAACAATCGAAATATATGAAAAATCTCAAAACTAGCAAAACTCGAGCTCCGGGACCACTTCTCAAAAAATTATGAACCTCACATTTTCGGAATCCTCGTCTCGCCACGAGTCCGTGCATATAAAATTTATCAAAATTGGAGTTCAAATGGGCCACCAAATCCCCAAATTCACATAGCATAAAATCAAGCCCTAATTTCTTCAATTTTATACCCAATTTCAAAGATTTAATGGATGAATCTTCAATACGATCACGTAATTAGCTCATAAATCTTACCTTCAATCGAATCCTAGATTAAATCCTCTTTATCCCTCGTCCAAAAGCTCCAAAATGTGCTTAAAATGGTAGAAACTGAGTTATGCTCGTGGGTGAAATGTTATAAAACCTTTCTGTCTGCCCAAGCATTCCTTCTATGCGATCTCAGAGCACAAAAATCCGACCTTCCAAAATCCTCTTGTGCGATCGGACGACTGCCTCTGCGATCACAGAGATAGACTCCCACGCCTTCGCGATCGCACTATCATCTCCGCGTTTGCATAGAACAAATTGCTACCAGGGGACCCCAGGTCCCATTACACTACGCGATCGCAACATCTTGAACGTGACCGCACTGACAGTCATCCAACCTTATGCGATCGCATTGCCCCTCACGCGATCGCATTGAACAAAACTGAACCCTTCTTGAGGGCCTCCTATGCGATCGCATAGAGCAAGATCTCTGCAACATTATGACAGCAAAATCTGATCACTTAGCCATCCAAAAATGATCCATTGAACACCTGAAATCACCCCGAGGCCCTCAGAACCTCAACCAAACCTGCCAACTTATCCCATAACATCATACGAACTTTTTCCAATCCTCAAAACACATCAAAAAACACTAAAACCATTAAGACATATCAGATTCAAGCCTAGTTTTCATCAAAACTTTCAAATCTCACCTTCAATCAAAAACCCAACCAAACGATGCCCGAATGACCTAAAAATTTACAGATATATCCAAAATCACCTAATGAAGCCACTTCAACTTTCGGAATTCATCTCACCTATCAATCGGAATTCGCCAGAATTCCAACTTTGCCAATTCAAGCCTATTTCTACACCAGACCTCAGAATTAAATTTCGATCGCTCTCCCGAGTCATAAATCATCCCCCGAAGCTATCCGAATCATCGAAATTCACGTCCGAGCCTTCTAACCACATAGTCAACTTTTGGTTGAATTTTCTAAAACAAGCTTCCTTCTACGAGGCTATGTGCCTTATTTCAAACCAAAACCAATTCAATTTTACCCGATCAACTCTAACACCGATATAAAAACATGAAGCAACACTACAAGGGTGAAACAAAGCCATAGCACATAAGACGACTGGTCGGGTTGTCACATCCTCCTCAACTTAAACAAACGCTCGTCCTCGAGCGTGCCCAGAGTTGCACTAGAAGCAACCCAATAACTGAATGACCTTACCAAGCATATACTCGGGGTGATCCCACGTCACCCTATCTTGCATAGATTTGATAACACAACATAGCTAAAATTTCACAGTCCATCTGAACCATACACCACATTGCACTTCTCGAAATCACACACCAGATCAGAACCCTACATTTATACTCAGAATAAACCCAAACCAACTATAATAACCCATACTCGCCACTCCAGGTGAGACCATATGTACTACACAACCCAAACACTCAGGACGATGGCATCTATTCATAGCAATTGTGCACAATAACCAAATACTAACATAAAAACATTTTTATTAGCTAAAGTCTTATTCCAACACCTTCATATACTACCCACGGCAACTGAAACATGCGATATATCGAACTATCTCTCAGATCAACCATTCATGAATCCATTTCCCTCTTGACTGATACCACAACAGATTTCGGAGCCAAACCTCGATATTACCTTTCTAACCAGCTAGAATCACATATGCTCGCACTCATTAATGACTTTAACGATCATCTCGACTATAACATACCACTCTAGTGATATGACACCTCAACATCGGACTAATCTACGACGTGCCCAACATAGGCTCCAATAATAAACGATCTGAACACACTCAAATCATGACAACTGACTTAAACAAAAGAGCTGTAATTCAAATTCCTCCGTACCATCACAACACAGAACTGAGATCCCGTCTCACAAAGTAGAAATAAGGTACCTGAATCCCCCTTAGAAAGGTCATAACATCACGTGGCCTTGTCACAACTCATGATTCTATCCAAAACACTATTAAATCCTGAAAGGACACAACCAATGCGCTATTTGCCGAGCAACACCCAATACAAACTTTACTTAGAAACCAAAAAGTAATGCATACAAAGTAACATACAAATTGACTATTCTTCACATCACACTATTGCAGCGTGCAACCCGATCCAGATAACATACCCGTGGCGGCGTGCCACCCAATCCAGATATCATACCCATGGCGGCGTGCCACTCGATCCACATATAAATCTCACAAAAAGGAAATGTGCATCGAGACAAATTCGCTCATTACAATAAACATATATAGCCTCAAGCTCGACCAAATGAAACACATCAGAAAAGTCTCTCAATACCGGAACTGAATTAAAGGTAGAAACCTCTGTACTTATATCCACCACGAAGGCCCAATGAACATAGCACTACCTGCCAACCGTCCGCTGGTCCATGGGTTTCAAACTACCCTGCTATAACATAATCTGATGCACATTGCCATGCAACCTGTGGCCTTTTCCGACATAGCCCATAACACATTAGTCTAGACAACCTGACATTGGACAAACCAATCTGCAATCTAATATCATAACCCAAACTTAACATATCAAGCAATTGAACATCCGCTAGGACTTCCTGTTTCCAATAATTGCTAAACGGTGCTGATACACATGATCTACAACCACCGCATAGGCGGATCACGAGAACTTCTAGTCTCTAACGCATATATAACACATGAATTACTATGCCTGATCACATACTCCATCGTACGAATATAACACACATCAATCATCCATTCATACCACAAAAGATATTCAAAAATTTACCTATGCCATCAACAACTCAATCATCACAGTCGATTCAACAAGAGAAAACCGCAATACCACCAGATATTATCTGTTTACATTACCTTGTGCCTTTTCAAACATATACCCCCCTCCAATCACTAGAATAGCAGTACCATTTTCCTTAATCACTAGAAAAATCGATTTTTAAATTATCTGCAGCTGCCCGCACTGCTCAAGAATTTTAATGACTTCCCATTATTATGAACTGATTCAAAAACTTGAACACGCCAAAATCAATTTTCCACAACACATCGCATATACCATACCACACTAGGATAACATGGGAACTTCTATCTCTCTCTTGCGCCACAGATATCGGTGCACTCAACTAGTCAAGAACTTTTATGATCCCATATAAGAGAAAATTATTACACACTCCAAGCTTCGCATACCAATAGGAAATATACTCATTTTCAAACCATGGTAAAACATATCAGGAACTTTTTCTCCCAATCCCATTACACAAGTTAAACTGCCAAGACTAAATCCTTCTACCTAAACCAGGCTAAGCAACTGCCACCACGCAAGAGCTTTGTTGATCCACACCTGTAAGACTTATTACCCCAAACACATACAACGAATTAATTATACCCTTATCATACTGATTCGGTTATCAAGCTGTTCCATTTACCCAATTTCCTTCCCGATTCATCTTTAATTTAATATTCTCCTTTGCTGTAGCACCACAAAACCTCAACTCAGGTTACCACACAAGACTCGTACATAAGACCACACGGTCTAAGACCCATAGTCCACTGAATACTCTCTCGGATGTTTCCCAAAAATACCACATTCTATAATACTTTATTTTTAAGAACCTGTTGCGATTTGAGTTTGTTACCATTACCTTTCAAATACAGATACATAAAATCCCATAATTAACATAACATACCACAAGGCTTGATCTCTTCTAACAAAAATACAGTCTCTAGCCACATACACAATTTTAACACACCTGACTGCTACATGCAACATCTTGAACACCGCAAAAATCATTCTCGGAAGTCATTCACCCTTATTCAGCTATAATTTACCTGTCTTATTGAACAGAACCACTCATGCCTTGTTAGTACTCTGACACCGCAAAACATGATTTCATACAAATACAAACAACCATCTTTCTACTCTATGCACTGAGCATTCTTTATCAACAACAACTCAAGCATCCTAATATTTCTTCACATCTACGACGCACCATATAACATTTATCAAAATTTTCCTTCACACTCGCCATTCTCGGATCAATTCCCGCGACCAGAATTGATTCGCCAACATACTTCGAGACAGAACCAACATAGCACACAACAACGCAATCAACTAGTCAATATCAACCTCCCCAACTTGGCTCGAAGCCATATATCAAGGCACTTTTAACCACTCATAGCATTCTTACTCAAATGATGCCACAATGTTATAGTGAGATTAAACTCAAGTTATTTACAAGTTTTGTGGAGACTCGAATCATCAAAAATGTTAACTCTTCTGCAATTCTTGCATTCATTCACATAACAGTTAAGTCCACTCTTCAGGTGACAAAATCTTTACTAGGTCCCAAATTTTCCAAAAAATTTGATAGAGTTTCCTTTGAAATTGGCCTATCCACCTGCCAGAGAATCACCAAAACCATCCTAACAACACGTCCACAACTGAACAAGGCATCACAATGTATATCAACAACATTAATCTCAATACAACACGAATTATATTATCAAAATTGATACATGGACATGTGTTGCACATGTTCCAATCATAACACATATCAAATACCTTTCAATTACACATAAGAATCAACCCACCTAAGGATACTCCGCAGGAGATGACCCATATGCTTCACTTTGATTTAGTATTTCACCACACCTTCCACCATAATACACATAGCACAGCCAATTCGGTCTTCCTGAGTCTGAACTCATACTACCACGCATAATGCACTTTACCTTCCATCTAAGAGACATGAAATTATTCTCCACGCCCATAACTCAGGCTACACAACAGATCACAATAAAAATCGAACACCTAGCAGCTCATCCATTATCAAGCCATTATTTCCACAATTAGGGACAATACCGGTCATATAAATTCACAATACTAGCTCGCAAAATTAGCACCTCGGTGCTCAAGCCATAGGAAAAGATCTGGCCTCAAGTCCTCCCGACTTGCCCAACATGAACTCACGGAGATTATATCTCGCCCCTCGATCGGGGAGTCATAAGCCATCAAGGCAAATACAATACTGAGCGCTCGCGTGCGTATGCAGACGTGTTGAAGGAATTTCAAGAATTATATCTCAAGCTGAATCAGGTACGCACGATAAGAATTTCAAGAATATGAAGTGTTTCCTAATAGGTTTGCAGCCTCCCGAGGATAAATACAGACGTCTGCGTACCGATCCATGAGACACTACTAACCAGCTCAAGACTCATGAGGCCTAGTAACCTAGGCTCTGATACCAACTTGTCACGACCCCAACCCGGTCGTGATGGCGCCCTACCCTACGGCTAGGCAAGCCCGAACAAATATGCTCTCAACCCAAGCTTAGAGCTAAAAATCACTTATTTAAAAATCTTTAGCAGTAAAGAAGATCAAAATAAAGCTAATGGTTATAAAACAACCCGAATAACTCATAGAAACAACATAACTTCCCTAAGACCTGAGGGTCATGAGTCTAGAGCCTTCACCAAAGTAGAATAACAATACTGAAAAACTCTATATAATCGGAATATACGCGGAATAATCAACAACAGGGAAAAGGAGGGAAGATTCGGGTCCTGCGGACGTCAGACAGCTACCTTGACAACTCCAATGACGCTCCGAAGTAGCAATTAGCTCAGCTAAGCTTCCAAATTAGCTGAATCTGCACACATGGTGCAGTGAGTCGAGTGAGTACTTCGAACTCAGCGGTAATAAAAGTAAATAATGCTGAGAAAAAGAAAACCACACAAAATCACTATCTCGTACTATAAAATATAGAACCACATTTTTAAACTGCATTGCACTTTCATGGTAATCCTTTATGACATATCTAGGTAAATTTGGAAATCTCTTTTTATATCATCTCTTTCTTTCATTATTAATAGTTATAATACCTGGATACAATATCAAATAGTGCAATTCTGCACTCAAATCAGCCTCTTGGGCTCAGCACTCCTTTTACAATTTTCACCAGGGTATCTGGTCAACAAGGAAAATAATACATGTATGCCAGTAATGTATGAGTGCCAAATGTCATGCCACGTAGTACTAATAGAAACCAATGCATGAATGCAATGCAATGCACATGCCCAATCTATTTAGGCGCCCGCACTCACTGTGGGGGTTCAGACTTCGGAGGGGCTCCTACAGCCCAAGTGCAATATCAATATCACTCCCGCTGCGGCATACAACCCGATCCATGCATAGTCATGAATTCACATAAGCCACTTGGGCAATTTTAATATAGCAGCTTTCAGCTAAAGATGTCATGAAAACCTTGTTTTCAGTTTTCAAATCTTATAAAAAATGCTGAGTTGCAAAATACCATTTTAAAACCTTAGACTGAGATGAAAATATGTACAGTAATGCAAAACAGCGATGTCAACCCCTGAAGGATCCAAATATTCGGCGTGAAGCCCAAAATATGACAATCAGTCCAGTTCATAATAATTAATATCTTTATTAGGGAGTCAATTCAACTTCAAGAAATTAGGCAGTGTTTCTATTAAGCGGGACATACCATCCCCAATGGTATTCTACCCCACGCCCGTTATCCGGCGTACAAGTGAACTCAATACAACACTATGATGTGCATGTCCGGGGTTTACAAAACCTCAGGACATCATTTACAAGTATTGCCCACCTCGATCCAGCAAAAACTCTAGCCCGCGATGTCTTTGATCCTCAAATCGGCCTCCACGTGCGTCAAAACTAGCCAATATCAGTACAAATATATCATAATAGGATAATGATACAACACCCAATCGAAAACAATCGAAATATAAGAAGAAACTCGAAACTGGCAAAACCCAAGCGCCGGGGCCGCTTCTCAAAAAATTATGAAACTCACATTTTCCGAATCCTCATCTTGCCACGAGTTCGTACATATAAAATTTATCAAAATCGAGTTCAAATGGGCCACCAAATTTTCAAATTTACATAGCAAAAAACTAAGCCCTAATGTTTTCAATTTTATATCCAATTTCGGAGATTTAATGGATGAATCTTCAATAATATCACACAATTAGCTCGTAAATCTTACCTCCAATCGAATCCTAGATGAAATCCTCTTTATCTCTTGTCCAAAAGCTCCAAAATATACTCAACAATGGTGGAAAATGAGTTATGCTTGCGGGTGAAATATTATAAAACTCTTTTGTCCGCCCAGGCATTCCTTCTATGCGATCGTATCACCACTGCCGTGATCGCATGTCACAAAAATCTGACCTCAGAAAGTCCTCTTATGCGATCGCATGACTGCCTCTGCGATCGGAGAGCACAGTCTCCTACACCTTCGCGATTGCACTCCCATCTCCGTGTTCGCATAGAACAAATTGCTACCAGGGGACCCCAGGTCCCATTACACTACGCGATCGCAACATCCTAAACACGATAACACTGACCAGTCATCCAAACTTATGCGATCGCACTGCACCTTACGCAATCGCATTGAACAAAATTGAAACCCTCTCCAAGGCCTCCTATGCAATCGCATAGAGCAAAATCTCTGCAACATTATGACAGCAAAAATCTGATCACTTAGCCATCCATAAATGATCTGTTGAACAACCAAAATCACCCCGAGGCCCTCGGGACCTCAACCAAACCTACCAACATATCCCATAACATCATACAAACATGTTCCAATCCTCAAAACCCATCAAACAACAATAAAACCATTAAGACACATGGTATTCAAGCCTAGTTTTCATCAAAACTTTTGAATCACACATTCAATCAAAAACCCCACCAAACGATGTCCGAATGGCCTGAAATTTTTCAAACATATCCAAAATCACCTAACGAAGCTACTACAACTCTCAGAATTCCATTCTGACTCCCGAACCAAAATCTTACCTATCAAAAGGAGTTCGCCAGAATTCCAACTTTGCTAATTCAAGACTATTTCGACACCAGACCTCCAAATTAAATTTCGATCACTCTCCCGAGTGATAAACCATCCCCAAAGCTATATGAATTACCGGAATTCATGTCTGAGCCTTCTAACCACATAGTCAAATTTCGGTTGACTTTTCTAAAACAAGCTTCCTTCTACGAAGCTATGTGCCTTATTTCCAACCAAAACCAATTCAATTATACCCGATCAACTATAACACTGATATAAAAACATGAAGTAACATAATAAGGGAGAAACAAAGCTGTAACGTATAAGATGAGAGGTGGGTCGTCACAAAAAAGATGCACAGAGTTTATCATCAGCACAACCGACCCAATGTGCTGGTAAGTGTCTGGCCTAACCCTGGCGAAGTAGTGACAAGGCTAGACAGGACCGACCACAAATAACCTGCAAAAAAAGAAAAGAAAAAAATATATATATATATATATATATATATATATATATATATATATATATATATATATATATATATACACACACACACACACAAGTGCAAGACGCAATAACAAGATAATACAAAGTAAAGCTGGGAGGGGGACATGCTATCGAGGAATAACAGATCAAAACGAAATATCAGAAATAAACAGCTGAACTACTCCAGATTCCCATGATATATAGTAGACGTCGTGCGAGACGATCCCATATTATAGTGTATAAGTAGTCGACGTGCCACACGATCCCAGTTCATAATTTATATAGTGGTCGGCATGCCACACGATCCCATTACATAATATATAAGTGGTCGTTGTGGCACATGATCCCATTTCATAATATATAAGTGGTCGGCATGCCACACGATCCCATTATAATATATAAGTGATCGGCGTGCCACACTATCCCATTTCATAATTTATAAATTATCGGTGTGCCACACGATCCCATTTCATAATATATATATATATATATATATATATATATATATATATATATATATATATTTTTTTTTTTTTTTTTTTTTTTTGCGGTTATTTCAGGGCATGCATACTGCCCACTAAACTTTCATGATCCCATGTCCCAAAACGCTAGTACATAATTGCAGAAGAAAACTAACTTTATTTAACTTTCCTTTCTTTAATTATCCTAATACAAAGGCACTATAATTAGTAGTTTAGTGTAGTATCATAGTATTACTTTCAGGAAAAAGTAAAACAACTTTGTGTCACTTATAATTCAGCTACCACTTAAATTAATCTTAATCTACAAGAAGTTTTTCCCCTTGATCATGACTCAATGGTAATTTGATATGAATTTTAAATTGTTTAATCTTGATTTGAAGTATGTTATTTTTCAAAATGCAATTAATGACATCTAACGACTTTATATTCACTTAAAATATAAACATCTGTAAATAGATACTAAATATTTTTAAAAGTTATATATCAATTAATCGTAGTCAAGAAATATAATTTTATGGAAAAAAAAATGATACATTTGTTGATTTGATATTGTACACACTTATGAGATCAATTATCAATCTTACCGTGAGGTTCTTTGTCTCAGTTCATAAATCATACCAAATAAAACTGTTTCTTATGGACAAGTTATTCTCTTAGTTACATGAAACTTATCAATTTAACAAGGAAGAAGTATTACACAATTCGAGTATACACAATTAAGACTCACGGTCATGCTAGACTCTGGTGCATAGATACTGGTTATCATGCCTATACATCATACTTTATATTTAGCAATTAGCAATTTATATCCTAATCCTAGTACCTCAAGCCAAAGTTAGAACAAACACTTACCTCGAAAGCTCCAAACTCAACTCAAGCCTCTAGTATAGCTTTACCCCTCGAATTCACTGCAAAATCGTTCGAATCTAAACCGATTCTCTTAAATATCCAAATGGAATCTACGCATAAGAAAAAGAGAACAAGAATTTTGCACGAGAAATTTTTCATTCGTCCGAAACGGTAGGAACAGAATAGGTTGGCTTTTGGTATGGATGAAAAGCTTTTGTCCATGCTTCACTTTCAAACAGAATAGTGGAAGAACAAAACATTTTCCATCTCACAATGTTCACCAAGTGATCATTTTCTTTTCTACAAAATATTCTCACCTAATCACCAACTTATAAAATTACTAATGGAATGTGTCTTTAACTTGGGTTCCACCAATATCGGCTATATTAATAGTCACCACTTGTATAAAGATGTCAGCCACATGGTGTATTATTCCAACTATATTAGATAATTACCGATTTACCTCACATAATTAAGAATTATCTCAAATTATTTAAAATACTACTCACTTTTAATACACTTGGAACCATATAAAATAAATAAATACATACACTATTATTTTATTAAAACACCCATGTAAAAACATATATATTTTCTCTAACTTATAATTTTCCTAGCCTCATACAATGACTACAACTTCTCTAACATTGGGTCCGGGTTCGTTTACCCAAAATGTTGACCGAAGTTAAATTTACGCATTTCATACATTCATATTTAAGCTATCCAGTTACCTGCCCGGACTACGCACGCAAATCGAGACAACTCTAAATGAGGTTTTTAAGGCCTCGGAAGAGCGAAATGACTAAGAAAACAAGTAATGACCCTTTGGGTCGTTACAAAAATATTGTAAAAAGTACTCTAAATTATAATAATCTATATTATGTTTAAAGCATGATTGTCCTTTAACGAAATGTCGTTCGTCTTTTTTATTCTTAAAAAATAAAATTCACATTAGATAGAATAATTATTTTATTAATATTCTAATATTTAGTATTTTGAAATAAACTAACTTTATTTATTATAGTAGGAAATCTCAATATTTAGGATATTTAAATCAACGAAAATTTTCCTTTTATAATTCGAAATCCTAATATTTAGGACCAAATATAACAACTAATATTGACCTTGAACAACATTTTAGGAATTCAAATTTTCACTGTTTTAATATCTAACCACTAAACATTATATGTTATAAAATAATAAAAAAAATAAGAGCAATATTGCAGAGAAAGAGAGAGATGGAATTCTTATTGAATTTTGGAATGAATTACAATGGGGTAAGACCTCTCTATATATAGGGGAAACGACTTAGCCTCAAAGTGAAACTCTCTACAATATTGTCACGACCCAAACCCCGGTCATGATGGCGCCCAACACATTGCTAGGCAAGCCCGACCATGTTATCCATATTACCAGCTAATTATTATTTAATACTGATCAATTAACATTAGTAGCTTGTTTTCATATCAAAACAATAAGTGTGGAAACAGAAACATACAAAATACAGCCCAACAATCGCGGTGTCACAAGTCTGAGCCTCTACAGATGGAAATATCCTACACAAATTAAGTCTAGGCAGAATAGCAAATGACAAAATGATAGAGTGTGAGAGATCAGGTCCTGCGGACGTGGCAGCTACCTCGAAGTCTCCTCGGAATAACAGTAATGTAGCAGTTGCGATAGCTCAACTGCCCTCCTGAACACCTGGATCTGCACAGAAAGTGCAGGGGAGTGGGGTGAGTATATTTCAACTCAGTGAGTAATAATAATAAATAACAACTGAAAATAAGAACACATGTACTATCACTAAACAATTCCAAGGGTAACCTCACAGGTAAGTCATCTCCCCAGTGATAAGCCCATTACCAGTCCACAACTGTCTCACAACAATCTCACACTGACCTAGCCCACACTCATCCTGCTGCGGCGTGCAATCCGATCCAATATATACGTATATATATATAATATTGCGGCGTGCAGTCCGATCCAATATATATAGTGCTACGGCGTGCAGCCTGATCCAATATATATAGTGTTGCGGCCTGTAGCCCGATCTAATATATATAGCGCTGCGGCGTGCAACCCGATCCAATATATATAGTGTTGTGGCGTGCAGCCCAGTCCAATATATATAGTGCTGCGGCGTACAACCCGATCCAATATACATAGCGCTGCGGCGTGCAGCCCGATCCAATATATATAGTGTTGAAGCGTGTAGCCCGATCCAATATATATAGTGTTGAAGCGTGTAGCCCGATCCAATATATATAGTGTTGCGGCGTGCAGCCCGATCCAATATATATAATATATATATATATATATATAATTCCTCACGGCGGGTCCTCGCCCCCATCTCAGTCAATCTAGACTTGGCCTCTCGGGCTCACTCAGCTAGAACAGGGAATCCCACCCAAGGTAGTCTCTCTCGGGGTACACATCTAGTACTGGCTCATGATATGCTATAAAGCTAAGAGTACGGCTGAGTGTATGTATTCAACATGATATAAGGGTCACAAAGCTTTACAGGTTTCCCTAATACACTACAGATCGGCACAAGGCCCCAAACACGGCTACTAGCCCAATTACACAGATATAAGCTCAATCTTAGTCATTATACACAGTAAACTATCAATTGGGAAGGACCAAGTCAAAATTCCCAGTCACAAAACCACCACGTTGACGCGTGTTTCATCTCAGCATAGCACTGTATAGTGCAAGTACGGGGTTTCAAACCTTCAGTACATCATTTACTACCACCACTCACCTCGATTCAACAAAAGTCCTAGCTCCCATTGTGCTTGCCTAGCAAATCAACCTCCTCGGATGCCAAATGTGATCAAAATCAATAAGAATACATCAAAATAGGCTAAATAGACACAACCCAATCGAAATAACTCAATTTATACCAAAATCCACGAAGTTGTCGAAATTCCGACTTTTGGTACGCTTCTCGAAAAATTACAAAAGCTTCATTTTCGGAATCCTCATCTCAATGCGAGTCCATACATATAAATTTTATCAAAATCGGACTCCGGTTGCCCCTTCAAATCGATGAATTTCAATATTCCAGGCTTAGAGCAAAAATCTCCATTAATACACCTTAATCCTTAAATTTTCAGTGATATAGATGAAGATTCTAGGATAAAATAATGTATTTAGACCATAAAACTTACCTCCAATGACTTCCCGATGAAATCCCCTTCAAATCCCGTCACTTTGCTCTCAAAGCTTACCCACAAATGGTGAAATTATGAAAACCTTCGCGGATGAAATGTTACTTAACAGGTCTGTCCGCCCAGGTAATTACACTATGCGATCGCATCCCATTTTTGCCTGAAGATGGCCTGAAGATGACCCACGATGATCTGAGCAGGCTGGCTGTGAAGACCTGAAAGAGCAACCTCAGCTCTACTAACCCTGGCCTCTAGTCTGAGTGCCACTAGAACTAGCTGATCATCGAGGCCTCTTGGCCTCCCTTTCCTCTCGCTCCCTACGATGATCTATCTCTATGTCGCGAGCGATATCCACAACATCCTCAAAAGAGTGACTCAAAACACTTTCTCGGGTCATCAGAATATGGATACGATAAATAAGGCCATTAACAAAACGTCCAATCCTCTCCCGGTCAGTAGGAACCAACCACGATGCATATCTGGATAACTCTGTGAATCTGACCTCATACTATGACACTGACATGTCTCCCTAGCAAAGTCTCTCAAACTGTCTACGCATCTTCTCTTTTTGGGATCGAGGTATCCACTTCTTCAAGAACATTGTGGAGAACTCTCACCATGATAATGGTGCTGCCTCTGCCGGTCTACAGCGCTCGTAAGCCTCCCACCAAGTGAAGGCTGCTCCCTGAAACTGGAAGGTAGAAATGGATACACCGCTCGACTCCAAGATCCCTGCTGTACGGAGCATCCAACGGCACTTGTCTAGAAAACCTTGGGCGTCCTCACCCGGAGCACCACTGAAGATAGGGGAGATAATCTACTAAACCTCTCAAGACGACGCTGCTCATCGTCGACCATAATTGGGACCCTGCCCCCCTGAACATGAACAGATGGCTGTAATGGTACCACTGGCTGGACCGGTGGAGCCTCAGGTGTCTGAAGGCCCTGCACTACCTGCTCTAAAGTGCGAGCTGCGGGGGTCTGATGACCACCCCTGGTCTCAGATGTAGCTGCTGCGGTGGAGGCTGAAACTGCCTGAGCCAGGCCAGTGAAAACCATCAATATCTGAGCTAGGGTCTCCTGTAGACCCGAAATAATAATTGGCACATCTGGTGCCTGAACTGGTGCTGATAGGACCTCAACAATTGGAGGCTCTGGGTCAGATGGCACTGCCTCGGCTGCCCTACCCCTACCACGACCACGGCTGCATCCACGACCTTTAGCAGGTGGCAATAGTGGTCGTCTCCGTCGTCCTGAAGCTGGAGTTCTCGCCATCTGCGAGAGAATAGAATATCAAAGTTTAGTTTTTTGGATCAACAAAATCGCACGACAAGAATTTCGAAAATTTGAAGCTTTCCTAAAAGATTTGCAGCCTACATAGGAAAAGCACAGGTGTCCCCGTATCGATCCACGAGACTCTACTAAACCGGCTCATGACTCATTAGACCTGTTAACCTAGGCTCTGATACCAACTTGTCACGACCCAGAGTAATGTAGCAATTGCGATAGCAGTAATGTAGCAGCTGCGATAGCTCCGAATAACAGTAATGTAGCAGCTGTGATAGCTCAATTGCCCTCCTAAATACCTGGATCTGCACAGAAAGTGCAGGGGAGTGGGGTGAGTATATTTCAACTCAGTGAGTTATAATAATAAATAACAACTTAAAATAAGAACATATGTACTATTACTAAACAGTTCTACGGTTAACCTCACAGGTAAGTCATCTCCCCAGTGATAAGCCCATTTTTAGTCCACAACTGTCACACAATAATGCCACACTGACCTAACCCTCACTCATCCTGCTTTGGTGTGCATCCCGATCCAATATATATATATATATATATATATAAGAACACATGTACTATCACTAAAGAGTTCTAAGGGTAACCTTACGGGTAAGTCATCTCAACACAGATAAGTCCTATTCCAGTCCACAACTGTCTCACAATGATCCCACACTGACCAAGTCCTCACTCATATTGTTGCGGCATGCAGCCCGATCAAAATATATATGTATATATATATATATATATATATATAATGCTGCGGCGTGCGGCCCGATCCAATATATATAGCGCTGCGGCATGCAGCCCGATCCAATATATATAGTGTTGCGGCGCGCATCCTGATCCAATATATATAGCATTGTGGCGTGCAGCTTGATCCAATATATATAGTGTTGCAGCGTGCAGCCCGATCTAATATATATAGTGTTACAGCGTGCAGCCCCAATCTCAGTCAATCTAGACTTGGCCTCTCGGGCTCACTCAACAAGAACAGGGAATCCCACCCAAGGTAGTCTCTCTCAGGGTACACATCTAGTAATGGCTCATGATATGCTATACAGCTATGAGTACGGCTGAGTGTATGTATTCAAAATGATATAAGGGTCACAAAGCTCTACAGGCTTCCCTAATACTCTACAGAATGACGTAAGGCCCCAAACACGGCTACTAGCCCAATTACATAGATATAAGGTCAATCTCAGTCATTATACATAGTAAACTATCAATTGGGAAGGACCAAGTCCAAATTCCAAGTCATAATACCACCACGCTCGTCGCATGACGTGTGTTTCATCTTAGCATAGCACTGTATAGTGCGAGTACGAGGTTTCAAACCCTCAGTACATCATTTGCTACCAACACTCACCTCGAATCGGCAAAAGTCCTAGCTCTCCTTGCGCTTGCCTCGCAAATCAACCTCCCCGAATGCCAAATCTGATCAAAATCAATAAGAATACATCAAAATACGCTAAATAGACACAACCCAATCGAAATAACTTGATTTAAACCAAAACCCACAAAGTATTCAAAATTAGACTTTCGGTACGCTCCTCGAAAAATTATAAAAGTTACATTTTGGGTATCCTCATCTCAATACGAGTCCATACATATAAAGTTTATCAAAATCAGACTCCGTTTGCCCCTTCAAATCGATGAATTTCAATATTCCAGGCTTAAAGCAAAAACCTCCATTAATACACCTTAATCCTTCAATTTTCAGTGATATAGATGATGATTCTAGGATAAATCATGTATTTAGACCACAAAACTTACCCCCAATGACTTCCCGGTGAAATCCCCTTCATATATCGTCACTTTGCTATCAAAGCTTACCCACAAATGGTGAAATTATGAAAACCCTCGCGGATGAAATGTTACTTAACAGGTCTGTCCGCCCAGGTAATTACACTATTCGATCGCATCCCATTATTGCGATCGCATTGAACAAAAATTTACTCTCCATATTTAATGCTATGCAATCACAAACCCACAACGCGATCAGATAGAACTATTGTCCAGGCCCCAAAATTACTACTATGAGATCGCACTCTATGTCACGCCCCAAATTTTTGGGACATGACCGGCACTAGATCGGGTATCCCCAGTCAAGTGGACCTGGGTGCCTTTCCTATCCCATGTGTTACCCCTATTCTCATTACCTAATAACCAAGCCATTTATAGGATATGAACTCTATTAACTAAATTTTTATAAACATAACAATAATAATTTCTATTAGAAACTTCATTCACAGTAATAAAGGTATTCCAATTTTTATACAACATTGCCACACATCAATATTTATCTTTTAAATTACCATGCCCGACACAACCCACGACATGTCTATGGAGCATTTAAATACAATTGAAGAATAATATAGAAATGCCGGCAACAAGGCTCCGGCTATACCTTACACATATCAAATAAGATCCCCAAACAGAAAGTGGTGTGAGCCACATAGGGCCCCGAATGGAAAGGGGCTCACCGAATCAGTTGACGGGAAGTGATAAGGAGCTATGGATCAACCTACAATCATAACACGAATGTAGCGCCCCTGGCATAAGGGACGTTAGAACATTTGAATTGTACTGGTATGTATGAACAAACTTTGTCCCAAGTAAACTCAAGCCATAGACAAGTAAGTCACAGTAATAGAAACAACCAACAAATACGTAAAGGAATAACGAGACAAGCCAAACCAATTTTCAACACTTAACTTTGTTTCAAGTAGTCCTCAACCCATATACAAGTAGAAAACAATAACGAAAGAAAAAACCAAACACACAAGGAAAGCACAATCAAGTCAAACAAAGGGACAATTAGTGCCCCATACGTTACAAACTCTCCTGCTATCTCCTTTCACAATTCACATTAATGATTTCACCATTGTATTCATATCAATCTCAATGGCAATTTCGATCGCTTTCAACCCTTACTACCTTGGCCACCCTTATTACCTCGTCCACCCTTATCACCCCAACTCACACCTTATTACTTCGTGTTGCAGCGCGCAACCTGATCCCACCATACAGTTTCAAATCACAAAAATCACAACAACAACCAAAAACACTTCACAAAGATCACAAACAAGGGCAATAAGCAACTTACAAATTCGTTCATATTTCCACATACTTTTCAAGCCACTACCACAATAATGTTACAAGTGTTTCCATAGCCAATAGTACCAATCCTATTATGTTCAACAGTTCAAAAGCAATTCAAAGTCATTTCATTAATTTCCCACAATAAGCCAAATATGTCATTACCACCATTGTTCCCAATTTCATCATTTACGATTTCCCTTTATATCCTTCATTTCTCAATTAATACCACATAACACATGAAACCAATCAAACACGCAACAACCCAATCACAACAATTTCACAACAATCCACATAGCTATCACATACCAAATAATTTGTACACCAAACAAGGCGATTTAACAAAGATCAAAGTTAGCCATACATACCTCGATTCAACTTTTCTTAAGTTACTACAACACTCCAAAAACTCTAGCAATTCCAATCTACTATGAGACATAACAAAATTAAACACATATTAGAAAGATATTCATGGAATTAGCTCATTTGAACATTTTATCAAACACTTGTTGAGCATCTAGATTTCAAATCCCCTTTTCAAGACTTCTTTCATTCCCTAACCCAATCTTTACTTATTTAAGTTAAACAATCTTCCCATAAACCTAAGTTGTACATGCATGTATACACAATACTAATAAACCCAAGAATCATACCTCAATAACCCATCTTATACTCTAAACTCGAAATTAAAACCTAGGGCATAGAATCTTACCTTTTAGATGAAGAACTTGCAATTGGGTTCTTCGATTCTTGAAGGTTGATGCAAGATTCGGATGATTTAGATTTTCGGTTCCTCATTCTCTCTCTAAAATACTCTCACCTCTCTCTAAATTTAGTAGGAAATGACCCCAAATAAAGCTCCAAAGCTTATATATCATAATGGGGTCGGGTTATGAAAATAAAAAAAAATAACCCTGTGATGTCAATTCTGCTATAGCAGAATGCACCACAGAATGGACATGCGGGCCGCAGAATGCACGACAAAACTGGTGGCCAAAAATGAGCTACACAGGTTCAATCTGCGGTCAAAATGCAGATCGCAGAACAAAAATGTGGACCGTAGAGTAAAAATGCGGATCGCAGATTTGACCTGACACGGGATCGCATTTTCCAGCCTTTGGTAATTTGATCATAACGTGGTGTAGGAATGTCCAACTGATGAACGAATTGAAGCGTTAGAAACTAGACTCAAAGAGCTTTCATTTGATATGCTATTAACCACACAAAACCTTATACATAATTATATATGATCCTTTGAGGTGGAGCCTTGTGCGAATCCATTTGGAATTTTGGCCTATTGCAAAAAGTTTCACATTTGGCGTACACCTAGGCTTCCATTTGGACATCACATAACTTACCATATGACTTATACTCATATTTACCAAGTCTAATTGATGGCCACCATATTAATAGTATATAATAACATTATAATAAGCATGTGTGACACTACGAAATCCTAAATTACTTAGCGAAATTTTTTGGGGCCTTATATTCCCCCCCCCCCCAGGATCATTCGTCCTCGAATGATGAGTATATTCTTCCCAAACACTTTAACATCACCCATCTCTTTTCTAACCTACCTCCAGTCTCTAAATTTTCACTAACTCCCAAATTTTTCAGAAATTTCGGCAGTTTCCTTTGTAACTAGGCCTATCCACCAGCCACAGAATCACCAAATTCGTCTCAACAACACATCCACAACTGTACATAGCGCCACAATGTATATATCCACAATCCTAATCCCAATATTACAAGCACTACATTGTCCTAATGATACTAGAACATGGACTACACAATTTTAGATCAAAACACCTATATAGTACCTTTTAAGTCAAAACTAACTGGTATTCGATCAAGCAGAAATATTTTCCTTCCATGACACTTTCAGCTTTCCAGATAACATTATCAACTTACAAGCAATTGTCATGACAGATTCTCTGAAATAATATTGACTCCCAAACATACATAACAAGGATGACAGATAAACATCTTGCATGAGATAACTATCTATTGACTTTAACTTTTGATATCTTCCACTGTACAATTCACACTCCACTGGATATTGCAATTCATGATAACAACAATAACCCACAATTTCATAACTTGGCATCATACCATCAAGGATGTCAGTTCATACTAAACAAACAATCACGTGTTCATATTAGTCCTTACCACCCATTAATGTAATCACAAAGGTGTTCATCAACAAGAATATAATTTCATTTCAATCAACAGTCCATATGAAGTCAAGCCATAATCATTCATGCTAGTAGTGCATCATATATGATATTACCATGATCACATAGTTCAATCAAGTCAATTCATACCCACATTTTTTTTCATCACTATCTTCTTAGACATAAGCATATGGAAACACAAAGTACATGAGGAACAGTTATGGGGAATATTATAAACCTATTGCAACCTAATGTGTAATACAGTCACGTTACCTTTATTATCAACTTACATAACATTTTCAGGGGTACACTCACACTAAACCCTTGATGGCCCTTAATAGTTATCCTAAGATGTGTGATTCACGTCCAAGCAACGGTCGCAGTCAATATAACCTGGTCTAATAAGTCCAGAATCGATCCCACATAGAATTAACCTACCAATTTTAACTTTCACAACCCAAGAACACTTCCGAATAAAGTTCCCAAATTTTGAATATATTTTTGTGAGTTTTTCGAACAACTACTTTGCAAGAATTAAAAGACTGAAAAGAAAGAATTGAATATTGGGTAAATAATATGGAGAAAGACTAAGGTATTGATTTTCCCTATTGATGGAATCCATTATCGTTATGCTCATACAAATTGTTAATATATTATATCAATGATGAACGCTATTTGTATTGTAACCCTCTTCCGAGCAATTACAATAAGTTACTAGTGCACTTTCCCGAGCTACCCTAGCTAGCTTTAATTTGAATAGTTCACTTAAGATTGCACCCAAGACTTTGTTATTCCTAACCCCGTCTTTACGCCTAAAGTTATAGATTCCTCCAATAACCTAGGTGTGGTGTTGTTCAAAAATATACCTAAATATGCACTCTTTTCCAAGTTATGCACACTAAATAGGCACCGCTAATTGGGAGCTCTACCAATTAACTACAACAAGAACGAAGTTGAACAAATAGAAATCTAGCTAACAATTTGTAATCACATAAACGATAAGTTCATCACTGAATAGGTTCCATCAAAACCTTAGAAAAGGATTTAGCTACTCATGCTTAAAGAAACAAGAATAATAATTGAAATCATAAATAAATACTTGATATAAAATAAAGGAAAGAGTTGAGAGGATTCTATTTTACTAATTATCTTTCAAAAGTAGTGAAAAATAGACATGCCTCATTTGGTCGAACTAGGGGTTTATATAGAGGTTTTAGGGCTTAAAAGCTGAATTTATACAAAACTAGGATTAATTCTGTGGCGCCTTCCACGGTTCGTCCGCGGTCGCGGACGGACCGCGAACAGTAAACTTCAGAGAGCCTATTTTTTCGCGGTTCATCCGCGGTCGCGAGTGAACCGCGGATGAACAATCCGTCTGATTTTTCTCTGATTCTTCAAGCTCACTTCAGTTCAACTCTTCTCTTGGCCTTTTCATCAACATGTGACTCCAAAATAGATCCTTTTTGCATCCAATGTATCATATGTACCTATAACACACCAATAAACACAAATCAAAGCATTTTGTCATCATAAACAACATTAATTCAACATCAAAGTGTGATTATTTAGGGCATAATTATAGTCAAATTCACCTATTATCAATACCCCACACTTAAACCTTTGTTTGTCCTCGAGCAACCTTAATCACACTTTAGGCCAATTTTTAATTATGTATCCCCCAAAATATGTCACAAAAGCCATCTTTCCTGATTAATCTAAGATATGCACAATCTTTACTTAACCGTAAACTCTCATGCCAGCACATTATTACTTACTCTACTTATTACCAAAAACTTGCAAATTTACCTTCTTCCTCTTAAGTTACATGCCCTCACATAATTTATTGAGAAGTTCCCACACATAAGCAATTTAGAACATGGAACTTATAAATATCTAAAAAATTCACTCACTCTCAACAAAGAACATTTATATGCACACAGACACACCATAGGCTTGCCCCTAGTGTAATACTCCACTAATCGACTTATTCAATCATAGATCAAGAGGTCTTTAAGGTTTGTAATGTTGGCTACGAGACGGGTAGGATACTTTTGGTTATAGTGGCTAACCTCCCTAAGCACTTTTCTTTTCCTTTTCATAACTTCCCTTTTAGTTTTCTTCCTTATGTCTCCCCTAAACATTCATTCACCTTTATTTACTTTTAATCCCCACTTTTTTTTTTGTTGGTGTAACTGGCCTTTCTAATTTTCATATATACATTGATATAGCTCTTTTTCTCATTTTTTTTATTGCTTTGCAACACATTTACATTATTTTGGCCAGTTCACTATTTTTTACCATTCATTCTTGATTTTCCCTTTTTCAATTTCCCTTCACCCCACACTTAGACTTTTGCATATTCATTACAATACAAGTGCTTCTAGGAGGTAAAGTATGACAATATAATAATTTGATGAACATTCAAGGGTTATCAAAGGATAGACTTTAAGCTCAAAGGGGTTAACTAAGATATTATGTAAGGGTGAATTCATGTCTATTGGTTTATGGCACAAAGAAATGCCTCTGTCCTTTCTACAACCAAACAACTTCTATTTCGCTTTGCAAACACAGAGGGCAAGTTCTAGGCATCATGTAAAGCATATAATGTAAGTAAAACTTTAGACACACATAGCATGCAACTTATTTGGAATCTGGTTCATCTACAAACTCCTATCGATGTTCAAGAAAGCATTATTGTGCAAATTTAAGGCATATTTAGATTCTACAGTCAAGCTTAGAAAATACATTCTCAAGTTCAATTTAGCTTTGCTAATGTGCATACTTGGGGTTACATGTTACCCTTTTTCCTCTAATCCTAAGAAAAAGAAAAATCTACCTAACCCGATTCAATAAAACCCTTGGAAAAGAATCGTGGTCAAAAGAAAAATCAAGGGGGAGATGATACACTACCTAGAAAAAGAAAATAAAAGAAAGAAAAATTCCTACGTGGACTACTTCCCTCAAGAGTACTTGTCCTAAATAGTCCGCCATAAGTAAGAGTCCTCTACTCATATTTTTGTATTTTTTTCAAATTTTCTGATTTTTTTTGTGTTTTTATTCCGACTTTGACCCTTAAGAAACCCGTCGCCAAGTGTCCATCGACGGGCCAAGCCAGCTAATATAATTTATAGCTACATCTACTATATACAATATACAATACAAGATAAGTCTCCCACCCCACACTTAAAATAATGCCATGTCCTCATGGCATAATAATACATGTATAGCACAGATGGGTGAGAAAACTTACCTGGGATCTACCCCGTGTCTAGCCACTTTATCACTTTCTTTTTCACCCTATCCTTCATATTCGGGTTCAGCCTTCTTTTGCGTTTCATGGAAGGTTTGTGCCCCTCTTCCCGGAGAATCTTGTGCATGCAGTATGCAAGGCTGATCCCATTTATGTCTACCATGGTCTAACCATTGGCAGCTTTACATTCCTTGAGTACTTGTAATAGCTTTTGAGCCTGCACATCTAGCAAACCAGATGAAGTAATAACAGGTAAAGTGGAGTTAGGACCTAGAAATTCATACCTGAGATGTGATGGTAGCGGTTTAAGCTCAAGCTTTGGTGGCTCTTCTATGGATGGTTTTTGGAGTCACTCTTTTCTCTAAGTGTAGAGGCTCGAATTCAAGCTCTCTCTCCCAAAATCCCTTACCTTCCAAAGATAGTACCCATTCTGCTAAAATTTCACCATTTACCTCTTCCATGTTCATCAGGCATGCTTGAAGTGGATCATCAATGGTCAACTCTGCATCATCTGTCTCTACTATCACATCAATTGCATCAATAAGAGAGCAATTCGCGAACTCACTAGGGAGCCTCATGGATTTTGGCACATTAAAGACGATCTCCTCATCATTCAACATCATCTTGAGTTCCCCAGTTTCATAATCAATTAGAGCTTTCCCGGTGGCTAGGAATGGTCTTCCTAGGATTATGGGAATTTCCTCATCCACCTTGCAATCAAGAATAACAAAATCGGCGGGAAACACGAACTTCCCTACCTGGATAAGCACATCATCTAAAATACCAAATGGACACTTAACCGTCCTGTCAGCAAGCTGTAATAATATAGAGTTAGGCCTGGCTCTACCAATGCCTAACCTCTTATAAATAACTAAGGGCATGAGATTAATGCTCGCCCCCAAATCACACAATGCCTTTGTAAAGGCATAATTCCCTATAGTGCATGGGATGGTAAAACTATCTGGATCAGATAGCTTCTCAGCTATGGGTCTGGAGACCACTGCACTACAAGTCTGGTTAAGTGTTACGGTGGCCAAGTCTTGGAAATCAAATTTCCGCGACATCAAATCTTTCATCATTATAGCATACCCAGGCATTTCTTTTAAAGCTTCAAATAAGGGAATGTTTACCTGGATTTGCTTGAGCATCTCAAAGAACTTTTTGTATTGCTCTTCTTTCTGGTGTTTGACCAACCTTTGGGGGAATGATGGTGGAGGCCTTTTCTTCCCAATGAATTGGGACTTTTCTTTCTCTATCACTTTCTCTTTAATCTGCTGATCTACCTGTTCAGCTACTTTCTCCGTTCCCTGTTGTGCCTCTTTATTTTCATTAACTGGCTGGACTGTAACTTCTGTCAACCCTGTGGACTCATTCAGTTCAATGGGCAATGGAGTGAGTGTCTCAGCCTGTCTATCGATTTTCTCAGTTTCTTTCTCAGCATCAAGATCTCTACCACTTCTCAGAGACACTGCCATCATCTGCTTTGGGACTTAGTCTTTTGGGTTTGTTTGTGTGTCTGCATGCAATGTCCCTTGAGGACGATTGTTGAGAGACATAGCAATCTGGCCCACTTGTACTTCAATATTCTTAGTGGCTGCATCATGTGCATCTATCCTCTCATTGGTTTTGGCATTTGACCTAATTACATGCTGCATCATAGCTTCCAATCTTGCAAACCCATCGTCATGTCTACCCCCATGTGGTGGTGGAGGTGGATGACATCCCTGCTGCTGATTGCTGAAATTCTGAGGTCAAGGATATTGAGCCATGTAGTGTGGTGTCCTCATACCTGCTACATTAAATTGTGGCTGAGGAGGCCTGTACTGCATTGGAGCCTGCTGACCCCAACTCTGGTTACCTTGTCACTGCCCTCCATAGTTAGCCACATAATTCATGTCTTCATACTGATTATGTTCTTGGTCTACAGCCCATGGATTACCTATGGGTTGGCTAATGCAAGATATGCATAAACCACCATTGGTAGTATCTACAATATGAACCTGCTGCTTGACCCCAGATTCTTCCACATTCTTTGTCAGTATGCTCATTTGTGCCAATAAGGTTGCCATTTTCTCCTCCATAGTGCTGGATGGATTCAGAGGTACAGAGTGTACCACTGGTGTGATAGGAGCATTCCTGGTCGTCCACCCAGAATTTTGAGTCATCTTGTCAAGCAAATTTTGGCCTTCTCCCCAAGTTTTGCTCAGAAAAGCCCCACCTGCTGAAGCATCTACAATATTCTTCATACTATCTGAAAGCCCCATGTAGAACCTTTGACCCAACATCCGCTCAGGAATCCCATGGTGAGGACACATAACAAGCATACCCTTGAATCTGCCCCAAGATTCATGTAATGTCTCCATTGGTCTCTACTTGAAGCTCACAATCTCATCAATTTGTTGAGTTGTCTTGTTAGGTGGATGAAACTTGTTGTGGAATTGCTTGACTAACTCATCCCAAGTTGCAATAAAGTTTATGGGGAGTGAGTTTAGCCATATCTGTGCAGCTCCTATAACTGAGAACGGAAAGAGTAATAGTCTAATGGCTTCCGGAGTCACATTCGGTTGCCTCTATGTCTTGCATATTGAGAGAAAGTCATTCAGGTGCTGCTGTGGATCTTCAACCTAAGAACCAGAGAATAATCCCTTGTTTTGCAACAAGTGTAGCATGTTGTTAGTAATCTGGAAATACTCAGCTTGAATTGCTGGCACAACGATGGCAGTTGCCAAATTATCCGATGTGGGTTGTGCCCAGTCAAACAGTGCACCTTCCAGTGCCTCCTACGCCTCTTGTATATTTAACCCAGCTTGCTGGTTTTGTTCGTTTACAACACCCATGTCGAAGTCTAGTTTCATTGGTTGTTGAGATTGTTGAATTTGTTTGATAGCTTTGTTACGTGCCCGAAAAGTTTGTTCGGGGTCTGAAAGTCCTTCAATTAGTTCTCCAGTCCTCGCAGATTTTCTAGGCATGCACCTGAGTACCCAAATCAACGACCGTCAAAATATTCAATGTAAAGTGTAGAAAGAACCTGACTACACAAGAATCTTGAAGTTCTGTCAATGGCAATTGATAATTTTGTTAACTCCCCGGCAACGACGCCAAAAATTGATTTATGTCCAAGCAACGGTCGTAGTTAATATAACCTGGTCTAATAAGTCCAGAATCGATCCCACAGAAAATTAACCTACCATTTGCAACTTTCACAACCCAAGAACACTTCCGAATCAAGCTCCCAAATTTTGAATATATTTTTGTGAGTTTTTCGAACAACTACTTTGCAAGAATTAAAAGACTGAAAAGAAAGAATTGAATATTGGGTAAATAATATGGAGAAAGACTAAGGTACTGATTTCCCCTATTGATGGAATCCCTTATCATTATGTTCATACAAATTGTTAATATATTATATCAATCATGAATGCTAGTTGTATCGTAACCCTCTCCCGAGCAATTACAATAATTTACTAGTGCACTCTCCCGAGCTACCCTAGCTAGCTTTAATTTGAATAGTTCACTTAAGATTGCACCCAAGACTTTGTTATTCCTAACCCCGTCTTTATGCTTAAAGTAATAGATTCCCCCAATAACCTAGATGTGGTGTTGTTCAATAATATACCTAAATATGCACTCTTTTCCAAGTTATGCACACTAAATAGGCACCGTTAATTGGGAGCTCTACCAATTAACTACAACAAGAACGAAGTTGAACAAATAGAAATCTAGCTAATAATTTGTAATCACATAAACGATAAGTTCATCACTAAATAGGTTCCATCAAAACCTTAGAAAAGGATTTAGCTACTCATGCTCAAAGAAACAAGAATAATAATTCAAATCATAAATAAATACTTGATATAAAATAAAGGAATGAGTTAAGAGGATTCTCTCTAACTAATTTTCTTTCAAAAGTAGTGAAAAATAGACAACATGCCTCTATTGGGCGAACTAGGGGTTTATATAGAGGTTTTAAGGCTTAAAAACTGAATTTGTACAAAACTAGGATTAATTCTGCGGCGCCTTCCGCGGTTCGTCCGCGGTCGCGGACGGACCACGAACAGTAAACTTCAGAGAGCCTGTTTTTTCGCGGTTAATCCGCGGTCGCGAGTGAACCGCGAATGAACAGTTCGTCTGATTTTTCTCTGATTCTTCAAGCTCACTTCACTTCAACTCTTCTCTTGGCCTTTTCATCAACATGTGACTCCAAAATAGCTCCTTTTAGCATCCAATGTATCATATGTACCTATAACACACCAATAAACACTTATCAAAGCATTTTGTCATCATAAACAACATTAATTCAACAACAAAGTGTGATTATTTAAGGCATAATTGTAGTCAAATTTACCTATTATCAATGTGATACCATAAACTGACCATAACATTATCTATCCAATATATATGTGATCACATTATGAAGCTTTATATTTGACTTGTCTTAACTTACAATACCTAATGGATCTAATATAAGGAGGAACAACAGAGTTCAAGATCAAGCTTGAGTTCATCAAGGATCAATTAATGCACTGAGTAGAGTGCTTTATGAGGTCGTATATTAAGAGACATAAAATGTTACTACTAACAGTGCCGACATGGTTAATCACTATGACTACCTCAAATAACACACAAATGAGGCATAGGAGTAAGTAGTACATGGGAAATAGGAATCATTAAGGAGGAATACTCAAGTACATGAACCACTCATTTTCTATAGTGTAGGGAAAATCCGTCGACCCCGAATAAGAATACCCTGGCACATTGAATGTGATATGGGATTCAAAATACACAAAGTTGAATTACACTCTTAACATTACTTGACCAACAGAATCTATGCCACAAGCCTATAATGATGAAAAGAATTGAACGCTTATGAGATTACCATATTCTAGACAACTTAGCACTTCTTGGTAATTGATCATATTTGAGGGAACTAAAAATTACGACCATTTTTCATTCAAATCAACATGTTCATGATATGTACAAAAATCCTAAGTCATCTAATCTCAACCTTTCACGAGTGAAACTCAATAGCTAGGAAATCTTGATATTGGGACAAAATCATGAATTGGTTAGATAGTTCTAATAGTTAACACGACACTCCGGGGAGAAGGCAAATAACACTCATATCCAGCCAAGAAGGTGAAATACCAAGAGTAGCAAAACTCTCCGCACATGACAACGACATAGTCCTTGATTCTAGAAGTTGATGGTATAAAGAAAACTAAACTCAATGAGACAGTGCACAATAATTACTGAATGTTTGCAGATGTTCATGATGAAATCTCCATAGGTTTTGACTTGAAAAAGGAAGTGTCATAGTGATACATAGAAGGGCATGTTCTCTTATGGTTGTGGAGACATAAAGAGAAATTAATCATTGGTTATAAGCTGGACACACTTATACTATATTAACTCCCCACTACAATACATGACCATGCCACGAGCAACTAAAATACTAGGACAGAGTGAGCTACTTACTGCGATATGTCCCAAGTGGGCACGAAAACCATGGCGACACAAGATATCTATGATGTGGATGTGAGGATCTCAATTTTTCAGAGAGACTTTATGCACACGGCCGACCATTTTGATTGATTTGCACTCATATGATAGGCACGGTGATATGCATATATGTTACTAAACAGTGAAATGATTTCATGGTGTTACTTGTAAGAGAGTGGATTGGTTGATCAACCCATATAAGCCATACACAACTGAGTAAAAGAACGACTTGAGAAGGATCATAAATCTTGGATACTATACATGGAACTTGACACCACATGTACAAACTTTATGATGGTGCATGTGTAGGAACAAGTGAGTAGATGTTGTTCATTTAAATAAAATATTTCTGTAAGAATTTCATTGGGAATAGTACCTTGATGAAATTTTAGGAAAAACAAGTGGGAAGTATCAATAGTGTTATAACTCAATTCATACTTATTGAGATCAATTCCATAGGAGGTTGTAAATACGAGTACTGTGATTAGGAGACTTTGTAAATAATACGTCTCATTCAAAGAGCAGGTGCATGAAATATTTTGTAATTTAGATTCTTTTTAAGAATAAATCCATGCAAGGAAAAAGAAGTTGTAAGTGTTTAACAAAAGCTTTAAGCAATCATCACATTACCAAATAGAAAGAGATCACACAGCTTTCACATAATTTCTATACCTCTAGCTGCATTTCATAGCACTTCCATAGGGTTCACATATCAAATTATTCACCTATGCGCTTCATACAATAATAAGGAAATCACAAGTACAAATCAAACACTTTAAATGTTCACCACATTATCGAATAAAAGAATTATGCCATTTTTTACGTATATTAGTACATCAGATCTTGGGGCCATAATTATCACATCAGACTTGGCACTAGGCCACATTTCATAACACAATCTCTTCTTCCTCGCATTTCACATCATTTCTGCATATTTCACATCAACATCATAATCTGTTTCATATTTCCTCATGTCACAAGTATCACCCGGTACAATTTCATTTCGAGGTCTCGACACATTGTCTATACTCTATTTCTCAAAAACATTTGACTTATTTGAACATCTCTATGCACAGAGGACTTCACATAGTTTTATTTAATATATGCTGCTTCAATTTCAATTTAAGGCCTTCACATTTCTATACATGATTCATACCTCTTGCACCCATTTTAAGTTGTCAATAATAGCACATTAATCATATTGGAATGCATCTTCCACAAATATCAGGTCTCAACAACAATTCATGTAAAGTATCAATCATAGCTAGAATTCAACATATAGTCTTACCACATTTACACAGTCACTTACTTCATTTCCAAACATCTTTATACATTACCAACAACTATACGCAATCAATCAAATACCTTTGGTACACGTAAGAACATTTTGGAAGAATCAACCATAACAAGTTTTCTCACAAAATTTGGCATCAAAATATCAATTCTTACTTGACTTGAAGTCTAGGCATTTTAGCACATAGTTCACATTCTTTACATATCTTCATCTACCAAGAATAATATATTAAACAAATGAAGAAGTACCTCCCACATATATTTTAACAACAATAATTGGCTTAACATAACAAAATGTGTGGTGCATCAATTATATTTTGAACCTACAATATTTATGTGGGCACCATGGAAGTTTAATTTATAAGAGACGGGGTTTTAGCCGTACATACTGATAATATACTACATGATATGGTGGTGCAGTGACATTAGTAGGAACACGGGTACTCTCCTTAACAACAAGTTCTACCAAACACTCCATGGGTCAATACATTTTCCTAACAAGTCCTTGGGTAATCCACTTGGACTTAATGGTGGGATAAATCCCACCTTACATGCTCCAAATTCACAGGTTATGGTATCAAAATTACCAATATTGAGAGTAATACTCAGAGAGGAAATTATCTCCTTATCTTGAGCCATATCGCACGATCTGGAATATCAAAGAAGGGTGAAATTCCTAAATGTCCAAATAGCCTCCAACTTATAGATGTGGTCGACAACACACCGTTAAGAAGGACTCTACTAGTTACGGCTCCGAGACATCCTAGGACATTTTGGCCTTAGGCTCTGATACCAAGTTTGTCACGCCCCAAATAAAGGTATTCCAATTTTTGTATAACATTACCACACATCAATATTTATATTTTAAATTAACATGCCCGACACTACCCACAGCCTATCTACGGAACATCTAAATACAATTGAGGAATAATATAGAAATGTCTGCAATAAGCCTCCGGCTATACCTTACACACATCAAATAAGATTTCAAAACAAAAAGTGGCTTGAGCCACATAGGGCCCCGAATGGAAAGGGGCTCACCGAATCAGCTGACAGGAAGTGATGAGGAGCTACGGTCGGTGGATTAGAGTACATGCTATGGATCCACCTACAATTATAACACGAATGTAGCGCCCCCGGCAAAAGGGACGTCAGTACATCTGAATTGTACTGGTATGTTTGAAAAAACTTTGTCCCAAGTATACAAGCCATAGACAAGTAAGTTATGGTAATAGAAACAACCAACAAATACGTAAAGGAATAACAAGACAAGCCAAAACGATTTTCAACACAACTTTGTTTCAAGTATTCCTCAACCCATATACAAGTTGAAAACAACAACAAAAGAATCAACCAAACACACAAAAATCACAATCAAGTCAACCAAAGGGACAATCAGTGCCCCACGGGTTACAAACTCTCCTGTTGTCTCCTTTCACAATTTCACATCAATGATTTCAAAATTGTATTCATATCAATTTCAATGACGATTTCGATCGCTTTCCACCCTTATTACCTCGGCCACCCTTATCAACCCAACACACACCTTATTACTTCATGTTGCGGCTCAAAACTCGATCCCACCATACAGGTTCAAATCACAACAATCACAACAACAACCAAAAACACTTAACAAAGATCACAAACAAGGCCAATAAGCAACTTACAAATTCGTTCATGTTTCCACACACTTTTCAAGCCACTACCACAACAATGTTACAAGTATTTCCATAGCCAATAGTACCAATCCCATTATGTTCAATAGTTCAAAAGCAATTCAAAGTCATTTCCCACAAGAAGCCAAATATGTCATTACCACCATTGTTCCCAATTTCATCATTTACGATTTCTTTTTATATCCGTCATTTCTCAATTAATACCACATAACAAATAATCGAAACCAATCAAACACGCAACAACCCAATCATAAGAATTTCACAACAATCCACATAGCTATCACATACCAAACAATTTGTACACCAAACAAGGTGACTTCACAAAGATCAAAGTTAGCCATACATACCTCGATTGAGCTTACTACAACACTCCAAAAACTTTAGCAATTCCAATCTACTATGAGACATAACAAAATTAAACACATATTAGAAAGATATTCATGAAACTAGCTCATTTAAACATTTTATCAAACACTTGTTGAGCAGCTTGATTTCGAATCCCCTTTTCAAGACTTCTTTCATTCCCTAACCCAATCTTTACTTATTTAAGTTAAACAATCATACCATAAAGCTAAGTTGTACATGCATGTATACACAATACTAATAAATCCAAGAATCATACCTCAATAACCCATCTTATACTCTAAACTCGAAATTAAAACCTAGGGCATAGAATCTTACATTTTAGATGAAGAATTTGCGATTGGGTTCTTTGATTCTTGAAGGTTGACGCAAGATTTGGATGATTTAGATATTTGGTTCCTCCTTCTCTCTCTAAAGTACTCTCACCTCTCTCTAAAATTAGTAGGAAATGACCCCAAATAAAGCTCCAAAGGTTATATATCAAAATGGGGTCGGGTTATGAAAATAAAAAAAATAACCCTGCGATGTCAATTCTGCTATAGCAGAATTCACCGCAGAATGGACATGCAGGCCGCAGAATGCACCGCAAAATTGGTGGCCAAAAATGAGCTACAATGGTTCAATCTGCGGTCAAAATACAGACCGCAGAACAAAAATGTGGACCGTAAAGTAAAAATACGGATCGCAGATTTGACCTGACACAGAATCGCATTTTCCAGCCTTTGGGAATTTGATCATAACTTTGTGTAGGAAAGTGCAAATGACGAACAGTTTGAAGCGTTAGAAAATAGACTCAAAGGGATTTTATTTGATATGCTATCAACCACACAAAACCTTATACATAATTATATATGATCCTTTGAAGTGGAGCCTTGTGCGAATTCATTTGGAATTTTGGCCTATTTCGAAAATTTTCCCATTTGGTGTACACCTAGGCTTCCATTTGGACCTGACATAACTTACCATATGGCTTATACTCATATTTACCAAGTCTAATTGATGACCACCATATTAATTGTATATAAAAACATTATAATAAGCTTGTGTGACACTACGATATCCTAAATTACTTAGCGAAATTTTCCGGGGCCTTATAATCTAGCCCCGCGATCGCATAGAACAAATGACTTCCAGGGACCCAGGGCCACAATACACTATACGATCGCACCCATAGCCATGCGATCGCAGAGAACATGGTTACAAACCTATGCGATCGCAGCCCTGTCTATGCGATCGCATAGAACAACACAAGAGCTCAAATTCATCATTCTATGCGATCGCAACACCCCTATGCGATCGTATAGAGAATCCGCCTGCAACAAATACCAGCAACCAATAACACATCTAAAATGCAAGAAATGGTCCGATTGGACCCCCGGATTGTCACGACCCTAGTTCACCAATTGTGAACATGTCGTGATGGCACCCAGTCCCCACGACTAGGTAAGCCTAACACGTTGCGGAATATACAAGTTACAAACACCTAAATAAGAAACAGCGGAAAAATAGCATAAAAAGATATGTAATCCATGCCGCTTGGCCCATACATCCGTCACACAGTAAATAAATCATTACCAAGATCCGGAACCCCACGGTAACACAGACTAAAAGAAAAATACAACTGTGGCTCTATATGTAAAGAGTATCTAACAACGAAGTGAAGAAAAATGTCAACTAGTACTATTAGAATAGAAGGAAAGCCTCCGGATCTACGGACGTAGCAGATCATACCTCGAGGTCTCCAGAAAGCTGCGGAAATCACCTAGGATGAGCCTGTCCTGATGTACCTGGATCTGCACAACAAAAGTGTGCAGAAGAGTAGCATGAGTACACCACGGCGGTACTCAGTAAGTGCCAAGCCTAACCTCGATGGAGTAGTGACGAGGAAGGTCAGGGCCCTACTGAGAAACAATAATATAATGACGATAATAAAAATAAGCAGTTTAAATGACAACAATTCCGAAATAACAACAATGTAATGATTTCTGCAACCGTCTACAATTAAACTAACAATAAGTAACCAACTCAATAAACAAGTCCAGGACCTGTGGGAATTGAACCCACAGTCCCGTTCTTAGTACCTCTGGGTCTCCGAGAATCGAACCCGTAGCCCATGTCTCAATAATATCTCAATAACTCAGGATCTCCGGGAATCGAACCCGCAGTCCCTACCAATAACTCAGGATCTCGGAAATCGAACCCGTAGTCCATATTGCAATAAATCGCATAATCTCGGGAATCGAACCCGTAGTCCATATTTCAATAAATCTCAGGATCTCGGGAATCGAACCCGTAGTCCATATTTCAATATCTCAGGATATCGGGAATCGAACCCGTAGTCCACATTTCAATATCTCAGGATCTCGGGAATCGAACCCGTAGTCCACATTTCAATACAAGAAAAAGGAATACACAGAGAAAAATATAATATGCTTAACTATAACTTCGCCGATAGACAGTGCCAGCGATTACCGAGAAAACTCAAGTGATACAATTAGGCAACTAGACAGTTAAACACTATCTAATCATGCTTTTCTAACTACCACCGGGTAGGAATATCGAATTTAACAGCTAAAAACAGGAATATCACTCATTGAACATTTTGAGTAAAGTATGTGTCCAACAACCAGCGCATGTACACGCCCGTCACCTCGCGTACAAATCATTTAAAGTATCACAATAATATCCTAGGGGTGAAAATCCCCCACACGAAGTTAGACAAGCCACTTACCTCAATTCCGGTACGAAACCGCTAAGAAATAACCCTCTTGCCGCGAATGTCAGCCTCCAAAAGTGTAGTATCTGATAAAAATCAATAGAATCACATCAAAATAGGCCAATTGGGCATTACCCAACCAAAACAACTCAAAATACACCAAAACCCACAAGTTGCCAAAACCCGACTTTTGGTACACTTATCGAAAAATCACAAAAATTATATTTTCGGGTTCCTTATCTCAATACGAGTCCGTGCATATAAAATTTATCGAAATCGGACTCCGTTTGCCCATTCAAATCAAAGATTTTCTAACTTTTAGGCCTAGGCTCAAACCCACCTTTAATCTTCCAATTTCAGTGAAATAATCACGGATTGCATGATAAACCAACGAATTAAGGTCAAGAAACTTACCCCCGATGATTTCCCGATGATATCCCAGCGTTTCCCCTTCAAAATCCTCTCTTGAAGCTTAAAAATGGCGTTTTTGTGTATGGGGGTCGCGGGTGTTATGTTCTGAACTTAAGCTCACTGCCAGACCCCATTGCTCATCGCGTTCGCGTTACTGTTCACGCGTTCGCGATGAACAGCCCAACTTCCTCTTCGCGAACGCGACGCCATCCCATGCGTTTGCAATACTCAGCCCAAGTTACCCTTCGCGAACGCGACGCTCCATCACGCGTTCGCGATGAACAATCTCCCAGCCGTCGGGTCCTTCCTCTACGCGAACGTGTACACTCCCACGCGAACGCGAAGCTCTACCCTTTTCTTCTACGCGATCGCAACCCCAAGTCACGCAAACGCGAAGCTTCACCTTACCTTGCCTACGCGAACGCGACACCCCTTATCACGAACGCGATGCTTTACTCTGCCAAGCCTTCGCGAACGCGGCCCATGCCTCGCGAACGCGAAGGCTTAAATGCCTGGGCAGAAACCTGCAATTTTACAGCAGGCCTTTTCCAAGTTCAAATGCCCGATCGATGGTCCGAAATCCTCCCGAGGCCCTCGGGACCCCAACGAAAACCACCAATATATTCCAAAACACGATACGAACTTGTTCCAATCATAAAAACACCATCCTAAACATCAAAATCACCAATTACACACGGATTCAAGCCTAAGTTTTTTCAAAACTTTCAAAACTAACATTCGATCCAAAACCTAACCAAACGATCCAAATGACCTGAAAATTTGCGGACATATCCAAAATCACATAACGAAGCTACATAAATTGTCGAAAATCCATTCCGACCCCCGGATCAAAATCTCACCTATCGTTCGGATTCGCCAAAATTTCAACCTTCGGCATTTCAAGCCTAATTGAGCTACGGACCTCCAAAATACATTTCGAACGCGCTCCCAACCCCGAAATCACCTAACGGAGCTAATGGAACCATCGAATTTCCGTTCCGAGATCATCTTAACACTGTTCCGGCTACGGACCATTTTCTAGCTTTAAAGTTCTCATTTAGGGACTAAGTGTCCCAAAATGCTCCAAATTTCAGAACCGACTCTCCCGGCAAACCACAATAGCAGAAATGAACTTAGGGAAACAGTTAAATTAGGGATTGGGGCGTAATTTTCTAAAATGACCGGTCGGGTCGTTACATCTTCCCACACTTAAAGATTCGTTCGTCCTCGAACGAGCATAAAAAAAACATACCTGGAGTAGTGAAAAGATGAGGGTACTGGCTGCGCATATCCTGTTGGGTCTCCCAAGTCGCCTCCTCGACCGGCTGGCCCCGCCACTGAACGTTTACCGAAGCGATGTTCTTTGACCTTAGCTATCTGACCTGCCTGTCTAGAATGGCTACTGGCTCCTCAACATAAGACAGATCCTTGTCTAGCTGAACAGATGTGAAATCCAACACATGCGACGGGTCACCATGGTATCTCCGGAGCATGGAGACATGAAATACGGGGTGAACTCCGGCTAGGCCGGGAGGTAAGGCCAACTCATAAGCAACCTCCCCAACACGCCTCAAAATCTCAAAAGGGCCAATAAATCTAGGACTCAGCTTTTCTTTCTTCCCAAACCTCATATCGCCCTTCATGGGCGAGACTCGAAGAAGAACCCGCTCACCAACCATAAAAGCCACATCGCGAACCTTCTTGTCCGCATAACTCTTCTGTCTAGACTGGGCTGCACGAAGTCTGTCCTGAATCACCTTGACCTTATCCATAGCCTCCTGAACCATATCAGTACCTAGCAATCTGGCCTCGCCCGGCTCAAACCAACCCACGGGAGACCTGCACCTCCTACCATATAGGGCCTCGTACGGTGCCATCTGAATACTAGACTGGTAGCTGTTGTTATAAGCAAACTCCGCCAGTGGCAAGAAGTGATCCCATGAACCTCCAAACTCAATCACGCACGCACGGAGCATATCCTTCAAAATATGAATAGTGCGTTCGGACTGCCCATCAGTCTGGGGGTGAAAGGCTGTGCTCAGCTCTACCCGAGTACCTAACTCCTGCTGTACGGCTCTCCAGAACCGTGAAGTGAACCGAGTGCCTCTATCCGAAATGATGGAAACTGGAATACCATGCAGCCGAACTATCTCCCTGATATAGATCTCCGCCAGTCGTTCCGATGAATAAGCAGTACTCACCGGTATGAAATGGGCGGACTTGGTCAGCCGATCCACAATAACCCAAATGGAATCAAACTTCCTAACCGTCCGTGGAAGTCCGGATACAAAGTCCATGGTAATGCGCTCCCATTTCCACTCGGGAATCTCAATCTGCTGCATCAATCCACCCGGACGCTGATGCTCATAATTCACCTGCTGGCAGTTGAGGTATCTAGAAACATAATCAACTATATCCCTCTTCATCCGCCTCCACCAGTAATGCTGTTTCAAGTCCTGATACATCTTCGCGGCTCCCGGATGGATGGAATACCGCGAGCTACGGGCCTCTGCTAGAATCAGCTCTCGAAAATTATCTACATTAGGCACACAGATACGCCCCTGCATCCTCATAACTCCATCATCCCCGATGGTAACATCTCGAGCATCACCACGCCGAACTCTATCCCGAAGGACAAGCAAATGAGGGTCGTCGAACTGACGCTCCCTGATGCGATCAAATAGAGAAGACTGAGAAACCACACATGCCAGAATCCGGCTGGGCTCCGAAAGATCCAATCTAACAAACTGCCTGGCTAGAGCCTGAACAACCATCGCCATAGGCCTCTCTAAAACTGGTAGATATGCTAAACTCCCCAAACTCTCTGCCCGACGACTCAAGGCATCGGCAACCACATTAGCCTTGCATGGATGATAGAGAATAGTAATATCATAGTCCTTCAGTAGCTCCAACCATCTCCTCTAACGCATATTCAGGTCCTTCTGCTTAAGCAAGTGCTGCAAGCTCCGGTGATCGGTGTAGATCTCACAAGGAACCCCATATAAATAATGACGCCAAATTTTCAAGGCGTGAACAATGGCAGCTAGCTCCAAATCATGAACAGGGTAATTCTTCTCATGCACCTTCAGCTGTCTCGACGCGTAGGCAATCACCCTACCGTCCTGCATCAATACCGCACCGAGTCCAACTCGTGAGGCATCACAATATACAGTATAGGACCCCAAACCTGTAGGCAACATCAATATAGGGGCCGAAGTCAAAGCTGTCTTGAGCTTCTGAAAGCTCGCCTCACACTCATTTGTCCACTGAAAAGGGGCACCCTTTTGGGTCAATCCGGTCATAGGTGCTGCAATCGAAGAGAACCCCCTACAAAACGACGGTAATAGCCCGCCAAACCAAGGAAACTGCGAATCTTAGTAGAGGAGGAGGGTCTGGGCCAACTCTGCATGGCCTCCACCTTCCTCGGATCTACTCGAATACCATCACTCGACACCACGTGGCCCAAAAATGCCACTAAACTCAACCAGAATTCACATTTAGAGAACTTGGCATAAAGCTGCTTCTCCCTCAGTATCTGAAGCACTATCCTCAAATGTTGCTCGTGCTCTTCCCGGCTCCGAGAATATACTAGAATATCATCAATGAAGATAATCACGAACGAGTCCAGATAAGGCCTGAACACACTGTGCATCAAATGCATAAAGGCTGCTGGGGCATTAGTCAGCCCAAAAGACATCACGAGGAACTCATAGTGACCATACCGGGTCCCGAAGGCAGTCTTCGGGATATCTGGCTCCCGAATCTTCAGCTGGTGATACCCAGAGCGCAAATCAATCTTAGAAAACACCTTTGCGCCCTGTAGCTGGTCAAATAAATCATCAATACGGGGTAAAGTATACCGGTTCTTCACTGTAACCTTGTTCAGCTGACGATAGTCAATACACATACGCATAGAACCGTCCTTTTTCTTCACAAACAATACGGGAGCACCCCAAGGCGAAACACTGGGTCGAATAAAACCCTTGCCCAATAACTCCTGTAACTGATCCTTCAACTCCTTCAACTCAGGAGGAGCCATACGGTACGGTGGAATAGAAATGGGCTAAGTGCCCGACAATAAGTCAATAGCAAAGTCAATATCTCCGTCGGGCGGCATGCCCGGAAGATCAGCTGGAAATACATCAGCAAAGTCACGTACCACATGAACAGAATCAATAGAGGGAGTGTCAATACCGACGTCCCGCACATAGGCTAGATAAGCAGCACACCCCTTCTCAACCATACGCTGAGCTCTGAGAAAAGAAATAACACGGCTAGGGGTGTGATCTAGAGTACCACTCCACTCAATACGTGGAATGCCCGGCATAGCCAGCGTCACGGTCTTGGCGTGACAATCAAGAATAGCATAATGGGGCGACAACTAGTCCATGCCCAGAATAATATCAAAATCGACCATCCCGAGCAGCAATAGATCCGCTCTGGTCTCAAAATCACAAATGGTAACCAAACACGACCGATATACGCGGTCCACAGCCAAAGAATCACCCACCGGAGTGGAAACATAAGTGGGGGCACTCAAAGAATCCCGAGGCACACCCAGATGAGAAGTAAAGTAAGAAGACACATATGAAAAAGTGGAACCAGGGTCGAATAGAACCGATGCCTCCCTGTGACTAACCAGAATAATACCTGTGATAATAGAGTCAGATGCAACAGCCGCAGCGCGATCAGGAATAGCATAGAATCTGGCCTGTCCCCCCTCTCGAGGGCGGCCTCTGGAACCCTGACCCCCGCCCCTGGCTGGCTGGGCAGGTGGAGTGGCAGCTGGGGCTGGAATGATAGCCTGCTGGCCCTGAGAACCACGCGAATGCTGTGATGACTGATGAGGGGCTCCTCTCCTGCGCCTGGGGCACTCCCTAACCAGGTGGCGAGTATCCCCGCACTCAAAACAAGCCCCGGGAGGACGCGGTGGCTGTGACTGACCGGCCTCACCCCCACTAGTCTGACCCCTGAACGGACCCCGCGCAGGAGGTGCACTGGAAACTGGGGGAGCATAATAAGGCTCCTGAGATGCTGGAAGGCCTGGAGTACTACCGGCTGCGGGCAATGCCGAGTGAACTGGTCGACCGAATAACCCCTGCCAAAACGACCGGCCGATGAAGTGCGGGCACCAGAGAAATGGCCCGACTCACGAGACCTCTTGGCCTCTCTCTCTCTCCGCTCTCTAGGGAGCATACTCTCGATCCTCTTGGCAATGCTAACTGCCTGCTGATAAGATATATCTGTCTCAAGCTCTCTGGCCATGCTGGATCGGATAGGCGGAACAAGGCCCTCAATAAATCTCCGCACTCTCTCCCGAACCGTGGCTACCAAAGTCGGTGCATGCCTGGCTAGGCGGGTGAAACTGATAGCATACTCCGATACTGACATGGAGCCTTGTCGCAACCGCTCAAACTCCGAGCACCAAGAATCTCTATGGCTCTGTGGAACAAACTCCCTCAAAAACAGATCTGAAAACTGCGTCCAAGTCAATGAAGCAGACTTATCTGGACTATCCAACTCATACGTGCGCCACCAATCATAAGCGGCCCCACGAAACTGAAAAGCAGTGAAGGAAACCTCGCTGGTCTCCACAATCCCCATAGTACGACGAATACGATGACACTCCTCTAGAAAACCCAATGCATCATCTAAAGCCAAACCACAAAACACTGGAGGGTCATATTTCTTGAACCTCTCCAATCTACGCTGCTCGTCCTCAGAGGCAGCTGGTCTACCTCCGGGTTGTGCTGGAGCGGCAAGAGGCATAACCAAAACATCTGGAACCTGTCCTACTGGCACACTCTGCTCCGGTGTAACGGCTGCGGGAGTCTGGGCCCCTCCCCCGGCCTGAGATGTAGCTGCGACGAGAGGAAGCAGTCCTGCCCGAGCTAAAGTGGTATACATACTCATGAATTGGGCCAGGGTCTCGTGTAGTGCTGGAGTAGTAGCAGCTGTAGTCGGTGTACCAGGTGCCTGAGCTCCAACCTGGTCTACCTGTGGCACCTCAGCGGCAGCGCGCGCGGGTGCTGTGGCTGCACCTCGGGCGCGTCCTCATCCTCTACCTCGGCCCCGGCCTCTGACGGCGGCAACAGGGGGCGCGGGTACCTAATCATCGCGAGTAGATCGTGTCCTCACCATCTGTGAGAGAATAGAAAGCAGTAGTTTAGATTTTTGATGTCAAAAAAATATCGCACGACAAGGAATCCAAAAGAAATGAAGAGTTTCCTAAACAGTTACATAGCCCCTCGTAGATAAATACAGACGTCTCTGTATCGATCAGCGAGACTCTAAGTAACCGGTCCGTGTCCCGTGACTCCTATGAACCTAGAGCTCTGATACCAACTTGTCACGACCCTAGTTCACCAATTGTGAACATGTCGTGATGGCACCCAGTCCCCACGACTAGGTAAGCCTAACACTTTGCGGAATATACAAGTTATAAACACCTAAATAAGAAACAGCGGAAAAATAGCATAAAAAGATATGTAATCCATGCCGCTTGGCACATACATCCGTCACACAGTAAATAAATCACTACCAAGATCCGGAACCCCACGGTAACACAGACTAAAAGAAAAATACAACTGTGGCTCTATATGTAAAGAGTATCTAACAATGAAGTGAAGAAAAATTTCAATTAGTACTATTAGAATAGAAGGAAAGCCTCCGGATCTGCGGATGTAGCAGATCATACCTCGAGGTCTCCAGAAAGCTACGGAAATCACCTAGCACGAGCCTGCTCTGATGTACCTGGATCTGCACAACAAAAGTGTGCAGAAGAGTAGCATGAGTACACCACGGCGGTACTCAGTAAGTGCCAAGCCTAACCTCGATGGAGTAGTGACGATGAAGGTCGGGGCCCTACTGAGAGAAACAATAATATAATGATGATAATAATAATAAGCAGTTTAAATGACAACAATTCCGAAATAACAACAATGTAATGATTACTGCAACCGTCTACAATTAAACTAACAACAAGTAACCAACTCAATAAACAAGTCCAGGACCTGTGGGAATTGAACCCACAGTCCCATTCTTAGTACCTCTGGGTCTCCGGGAATCGAACCCGCAGCCCATGTCTCAATAATATCTCAATAACTCAGGATCTCCGGAAATCGAACCCGCAGTCCCTACCAATAACTCAGGATCTCGGAAATTGAATCCGTAGTCCATATTGCAATAAATCTAAGGATCTCGGGAATCGAACCCGTAGTCCATATTTCAATAAATCTCAGGATCTCGGGAATCGAACCCGTAGTCCACATTTCAATATCTCAGGATCTCGGGAATCGAACCCGTAGTCCACATTTCAATATCTCAGGATCTCGGGAATCGAACCCGTAGTCCATATTTCAATACAAGAAAAAGGAATACACAGAGAAAAGTATAATATGCTTAACTATAACTTCGCCGATAGACAGCGCCAGCGATTACCGAGAAAACTCAAGTGAGACAATTAGGCAACTAGACAGTTAAACACTATCTAATCATGCTTTTCTAACTACCACCGGGTAGGAATATCGAATTTAACAACTAAAAACAGGAATATCACTCATTGAACATTTTGAGTAAAGTATGTGTTCAACAACCAGCGCATGTACACGCCCGTCACCTCGCGTACAAGGCATTTAAAGTATCACAATAATATCCTAGGGGTGAAAATCCCCCACACGAAGTTAGAAAAGCCACTTACCTCAATTCCGGTACGAAACCACTAAGAAATAACCCTCTTGCCGCGAATGTCGGCCTCCACAAGTGTAGTATCCTGATAAAAATCAATAGAATCACATCAAAATAGGCCAATTGGGCATTACCCAACCAAAACAACTCAAAATACACCAAAACCCACAAGTTCCCAAAACCCGACTTTTGGTACACTTATCGAAAAATCACAAAAATTATATTTTCGGGTTCCTTATCTCAATACGAGTCCGTGCATATAAAATTTATCGAAATCGGACTCCGTTTGCCCATTCAAATCAAAGATTTTCTAACTTTTAATCCTAGGGCTCAAACCCACCTTTAATCTTCCAATTTCAGTGAAATAATCATGGAATGATAAACCTACGAATTAAGGTCAAGCAACTTACCCCCGATGATTTCCCGATGATATCTCAGCGTTTCCCCTTCAAAATCCTCTCTTGAAGCTCAAAAATGGCGTTTTTGTGTATGGGGGTCGCGGGTGTTATGTTCTGAACTTAAGCTCACTGCCAGACCCCATTGCTCATCGCGTTCGCGTTACTGTTCACGCGTTCGCGATGAACAGCCCAACTTCCTCTTCGCGAACGCGACGCCATCCCACGCGTTCGCGATACTCAGCCCCAGTTACCCTTCGCGAACGCGACGCTCCATCACGCGTTCGCGATGAACAATCTCCCAGCCGCCGGGTCTTTCCTCTACGCGAACGCTTACACTCCCACGCGAACGCGAAGCTCTACCCTTTTCTTCTACGCGATCGCGATCCCAAGTCACGCGAACGCGAAGCTTCACCTTACCATGCCTACGCGAATGCGACACCCCTTATCGCGAACGCGATGCTTTACTCTGCCAAGCCTTCGCGAACGCGGCCCATGCCTCGCGAACGCGAAGGCTTAATGCCTGGGCAGAAACCCGCAATTTTACAGCAGGCCTTTTCCAAGTTCAAATGCCCGATCGATGGTCCGAAATCCTCCTGAGGCCCCCGGGACCCCAACGAAAACCACCAACATATTCCAAAACACGATACGAACTTGTTCCAATCATAAAAACACCATCCTAAACATCAAAATCACCAATTACACACGGATTCAAGCCTAAGTTTCTTCAAAACTTTCAAAACTAACATTCGATCCAAAACCCAAACAAACGACGTCCAAATGACCTGAAGATTTGCGGACATATCCAAAATCACATAACGAAGCTACAGAAATTGTCGGAAATCCATTCCGACCCCCGGATCAAAATCTCACCTATCGTTCGGATTCGCCAAAATTTCAACCTTCGGCATTTCAAGCCTAATTGAGCTACGGAGCTCCAAAAATACATTCCGAACGTGCTCCCAACCCCGAAACCACCTAACAGAGCTAATGGAACCATCGAATTTCTGTTCCAAGATCGTCTTAACACTGTTCCGGCTACGGACCATTTTCTAGCTTTAAAGTTCTCATTTAGGGACTAAGTGTCCCAAAATGCTCCAATTTTCAGAACCGACTCTCCCGGCAAACCACAATAGCATAAATGAACTTAGGGAAACAGTTAAATTAGGGATTGGGGCGTAATTTTCTAAAACGACCGGTCGGGTCGTTACACGGATTCACCCCGAGGCTTCCTGGACCCCAACGAAAACCACCAATCTATCCCAAAACACGATACGAACTTGTTCCAATCATAAAAACATACCCGTAAACACGGAAATCATCAAATCAAGGCAGATTCAAGACTAAGTTTCAACTAAAACTTCCACAACCAACATCCAATCAAAAACCCGGCCAAACGATGTCCGAATGACCTGAAATTTTGTAGACATATCCAATATCACCTAATGGAGCTACTGCAACTATCAGAATTTCATTCTGAGCCCCGGATCTAAATCTCACCTACCATTCAGATTTCACCAAAATTTAACCTTAGCCAATTCTAGCCTGAAACTACATCGGACCTCCAAATTCAATTCCGATCACTCTCCTAAGCCACAAATGACCTCCCGGAGCTGACCAATTCATCAAAATTTGATTCCGAACTCTCTAACTCACAAGTCAACATCCGGTTGACTTTCCCTAACTATGCCTTCTCCTAAGAGACTATTTGTCTCATTTCCAACCAAACTCGATCTGAATTGACTCAAACTCACCAAACACACATATTGAAACATGAAAAATAATATAACGAGGAAAACGGGGTGGTAACTCACATGATGACGGGCTGGGTCATCACAAATATAGACATTCACTCCAAATAGAATTCTATTCATAACACCCCCCATTGAATGTCTACTCAATAAATAATATGCCTCATTAAAACCTTAACTAAAATAAAACTCAATGAGAAAAAATTCTAGAAAAGAAAAAAAGAGTACACATATTTAATAATACGCCTTTTGGTTGCCTCGTTAAAAACCTTTCAAGGAAAACCCTGTGGGACAAAATCTTGTAAGGGAAAAATAGTACAACGCGCATTAACTCCCCCTGATAAAATAATCAATTCACATCCTTGAGCCTTCACATCCCGATCTTGTACACTAGCTTCTTGAAGGTTGACATCAGTAGAGATTTTGTGAACAAATCAGCTATATTATCTTTTGAACGAATCTGTTGCACATTGATATCACCATTCTTTTTAAGATCATATGTGAAAAATAACTTTGGTGAAATGTGATTTGTCTTATCTCCTTTTATGAATCCTCCATTTAATTATGCTATAAATGTTGCATTATCTTCATACAAAATTGTGGGTAGTTTGTCACATTTCAAACCACATTTGTCTCGAATAAGATGTGTTATAGACCTCAACCACACACATTATCGACTTTCTTTATGAATAGCAATTATCTCAAAATAATTAGATGATGTAGCCACAATTGATTGCTTAGTCGATCGTGAAGATATGGAAGTGCCTCTACAGATAAATACATAACCTGTTTGAGATCGAGCCTTGTGTGGGTCAGATAAATACCCATCATCAGCATAACCAACAAGATCGGGACTGCAATTGTTGCCATAAAATAAGCCCATATCGGTAGTCCCTTTTAGATACCGCAATATGTGTTTGATCCCATTCCAATGTCTCCTTGTGGGAGCAGAGCTATATCTTGATAAGACATTAACTGAAAAAGTTTTGTCAGTCCTTGTAGTATTGGCAAGATACATTAGTGCACAAATTGCACTAAGATATGGTACTCCAGGACCTAGTAGCTCTTCATTCTTTTCTTGAGGTCGGAATGGATCCTTATTCACATCAAGTGATCAAATAACCATTGGAGTATTTAATGGATGTGCTCCATCCATGTAAAACTGTTTCAATACCTTTTCTATGTAGGTAGATTGGTGAACAAAAATTCCGTTTGCCAAATGTTCAGTTTGCAAACCAAGACATAATTTTGTCTTTCCGAGCTCTTTCATCTCGAATTCCTTCTTTAAAAATCCTTTTTGATTTCTATAGGAGTTCCAATAAGGTTTATGTCATCAACATATATGGAAAGTACAATAAATTCCGATGTTGTTTTCTTTATCAAAACACATGGATGACATCATTTATATAACCTTCCTTTAATAAATACTCACTAAGACGATTATACCACATTCGTCCTGATTGCTTTAGATCGTACAAAGATCTTTACAATTTTATTGAAAATATTTCCCGGGATTTTGAATTACTTGCGTTAGGCATTTTGAATCCCTCGGAAATTTTCATGTATATCTCATTATCAAGTGAGCAATAAAGTTAGGCAGTAACCACAACCATTAAATACATGTCAAGCTTTTCATGGACAGCAAAACTAATGAGATAACGGAAAGTTATAGCATTCATAAGGGGTGAATATGTCTCTTCATAATCTATATCAGGCCTTTGTGAAAATCCTTGTGCAACAAGGCGTGCCTTATTTCTTTGTACCTCATTTTTCTCATTTCTCTTGCGTACAAGGACCCATTTATAGCCAACACTCTTAACACCATTAGGTGTTTGGATTATTGGCCCAAAAACATTACGTTTTGAAAGTGAATTCAACCCTGATTGGATTGCTTCTTGTCATTTTGGCCAATTAACTCTTTGTCGACATTCTCCAACATATTGAGGTTGCGTGATGACAATAGGGACACAGAGACCATCTAGAATATGATTCTATTAAGACAATGAAATATCTAAACGACCCACTAGGTGGGTGAATAGGTCCATAAATGTCCCCTTGTATATGTTCCAAAAACATAGGGGACTCAATTCCAACCTTTGTTGGTAATGATTTAATAATTAACTTGCCTTGATAACAAGAAGTGCAAGAAATTTTATTATTTAAAAGAATCTTTGAATTCTTTAATGGATGCCCATTTGAGTTTTTTATAATCCGTCTCATCATAATTGATCTAGGATTTCCCAATGGATAAAGTACAAAAGTATTGGAATCAGTAACCTTTTGGTTTACAATAGAATGTGCCTCAATTGCACTAATTCTTATCCAATACTGGCCACAAGATAAAGATCGGAACTTCTCAATAGCTCTTTTCTGGCCAGAGATATTTTTGGTAATAATGAGATATTCAATATTATTCTCTTCTATTTTCTCAATATGATATCTATTTCTTAAAACTCAATAAGTTTCTCTTGGACTTGGATGAGAACATTGCATTCTCTATGATAAGTATTGTTCCCTTAGGCAAAGTTATAGTAGCTCTTCCAGAGACTTCAATTAATTTACAACTACCAAAAATTGTAGTAACATCTGCCTTATACATACTTAAATGAGAGAAATATTTCTTCTCTTTGAATATTGTATGTGTCATACATAAATCAACTAAACAAATATTTTTACAATAGAACTTTGATCCAAGATTATTTTGTGAGGTATTCATATTTGCTTCCAATTGTTTGACATACAAAAGAAATATACGAATAATATTAGTACTTTCAGATACAAGGGAAAGAAATAAAGTTAATCAAGCACTTTAATGTAATTTAGAGCAAACACTGATTATAAGACGAACAATTATATAGCTAAAAATAGTACAACTGTAAATACACTTACACATATGAATAATACAACTATAATAAATTTATTTATATGTAAAAGTTGTTTATTTTTGTATTTAATAAAGAAATTTTTTTGCATGAATGGACTGTTTCCCGATTTCTGAGTATCAACACTAATTACATTAAACAATTATACATTTATATCAAGCTGGTTATTCCATCACAATATCGTAAAATAAACAACAACAAAAAAAATAACTATAATAATTTTAGTGATCAAGGGTGCAAATTACTTACGAAACATGCATGTTTATATAGTTTATAATTTACTTATAACTAAAAATTGATGATAACAAGTGGGCAATAATTCTTAGCTTAAAAAATAGGCGAAATACATAAATGACCCCTCCAAGTTGTCCACAACGGTCATTTAAACACCTCAACAGACTCATTTATCAAGTAGATACCTTAAGTTATTTTTAAGTGTATCTCTTACACCCTTCAAAGTGACATGGCAAAGTGTGTGTACTACACTCGCCCTGTAGCAATTCAAAATTATATTTATTTCTTTTTTTTTAATTTAACTAGTGGAGCCCACTTTTCCTTACACTTTGTATATCTCAGTTGCTGCCAACGTGACAACTATGACCAATAAGAAAACCAAATGTCACTAAAGAAAAAAATAAAATTGAAGAACCCTAGAGATGAAGACGGTCACTTTCTCGAACCAACATTTCGTCGCTGATGAAAACTGCCGGAGATGAAGTCATTAACTTTTCAACTAGTCCCCTTTTATTTGTTTAACTTTTCTTTCTGTGTTCTTCCTTCTTTTTCAACCAATAAAAAGCTTTTGCTCACCTTCATATATATATATATATATATATATATATATATATATATATATATATATGGGTCCTGTCTTATCATAAATATCATGATATAAGAAGAGTTTTTACAAAGTGACCATAAAGCTATCAAATTTTGTTTGGCACAAAAAAAATAAGTAGTATGAGAAAAGAGTCAAGAAAAATGTGGTGGGTGGTGCCACGTATAAGTAGAAAGAGCTTGAGGACTGAATCAAGAATGGACATTGAAGAGATACTGAAAATGAAGCTTGATACTATTAAAGAAGAACTAGAAATTTCATGTGACACATGTGAGTTTTGGTCGTGGTAGTGATGCATCAGAAGTTAGAGGTTGGGGGGTGGGGGGAGTTAGGGGAGAAAGGGCGCTGGAGAAGGGTTTTTCCTTCTTTAAATTTATTTTGTTTTTCTGGTAAATTTGTGTTAAGTTTTAACAACACATTACACGTGTCATTCATTGATTGGCTCATTTGGCGAGTGTAACTCACGCATCTGGTATTCAAATGACCATTATGGACAACTTTAAGTGTCTATTGGATTTACTTAACAGTCACTTTAAGTGTCTAGCTGGAAATGGTCTCAGTTGAGGTGTTCAAATGACTATTGTGGACAACTTAGAGGGACCGTTTATGTATTTCGCCTAAAAAAATAAGTTAGTCATATATTCACACACATACAAAGTTTACAAAGTCACTGATGGTTTACAATACATACTGTATTATGAAATAACAGTTTTATTATCAATGTATTCACACGCTAGAATAAGTTCTGTGTGTTACACACACACACACATATATATATATATATATATATATATATATATATATATATATATATATATATATGAATGCACAACATATGTATACTAACGTGTTAATACTACAAACAACAACCAAAGTGTTCCAACATTTTTAACGAGCATGCGTTGTTTAAAACGAAACCAGAAGACTAAATAAACTAAAACTGTAATGATCCGATCCGTTGTTATGAGAGTTACCATCCCGTTTTCTCTATTTTATACTTTAATATGTTAATTTATATGTGTTTGGAGAGTTAGAAGTAAATCGGGTAGAATCCGGTTAGAAATAAGGCAATAAACCTCTTTAGGTGAAGTTTAGTTTGGAAAAGTCAACCGGATGTTGACCGATGAGTTAGACAGTTCGGAATGGAATTCTGTTGATTCACCTAGTTTCGGAGGATGATTTATGACTTAGGAGAGCAATCGAAATCGAATTCGGAGGTCCGGTATAGATTTAGGCTTGAATTGGCTAAGGTTGAATTTTGGCGAATGCCGGACGGTAGGCGAGATTTTGATCCGGAGTTCGAAATAAAATTTCGAGAGTTGCAGTAGTTTCGTTAGGTGATTTTGGATATGCGTGCAAAATTTTAGATCATTCGGAGGCGATTAGGTCGGGTTTTAGAGCAAATGTTAGTTTCGGAAGTTTTAATGAAACTTAGGCTTGAATACGTGAGAATTTGGTGATTTTGATGTTTATGATGGTGTTTTTATGTTGCGCAGAAGTTGGAATGAAGTAATGTGTCACGACCCGGATTTTTCCCCCAATATCGGGATCGTGATGGCGCCTACTCGTGGTAGCTAGGCAAGCCACCGTATTCATACTATCCTGTTTTTAACACAATTTTAATTAAATAAATGCGGAATACTTTATCGAAATGGAAATAACTAATTACAAAGTGAAAATCATACTGAAATCCTCTACCCAAGACGTGGAGTCACCAACTCACAAACTACTATGGAATACTACACATAAAAGTCTGAAGAAATATAACACAATTCTGTTTGTCTCGGAACAAAGAGACTCCGGCTAATAATATAGATAAAGAAAGAGACGCCGGGCCTGCGGACGCCTGCAAGCTACCTCGGTCTCAAATATGATCAACTCCCACGCAATCTACCGACCTACTGCTGCTACTGCTGCTCAAAACCTAGACCTGTGCAAAAATGCACAGAAGTGTAGTATTAGCAAAACCGACCCCATGTGCCGGTAAGTGCCCGGCCTATCCCGGCGAAGTAGTGACAAGCCTAGGACCAGACACTCACATAAACTTGTACAGTTCTATTTACATATGTACCACAAATAACAGAAATACTGAACTAAACAAATAAAAAGGGAGGGAACATGATATGGGGAGCACAACTGATTATATATAATTCAACAATATAATAGAAAACAGAACGCAACAATAATTATCACAGAAAATTAAATCTTACTTTCGTGTATCAATTCTTTATTTTCCTTTTCATATCTCGTGGTAGGCGTACCACCCGCTCCCATCCTGAATCAATAAATTTTATCTTGTGGTAGACATACCACCCGATCTCATTGTATCAATAATTATATCTTATGGTAGGCGTACCACCCGATCCCAATTCTTTAATATATATATTACCACAAATAACAAGAATTAACCAAGTAAAAACACAATAAGGAATATTTCAAAGAATTCAACAATTAACAACAGTTAATAAGTTCACAAGGAAAACAAGGTATAATGGAAACACAAGTAGTATCAAGTCAAGAAATGATAAATGGTTGCACGACATCACTCAAATAAAATATAATGGAAAAACAAGTAATATCAAGTCAAGGAACGGCAATTAGTTGCACGGCATCACCCTTCGTGCTTTTACTCTCATCCTCACATCCATAGTACGGCATGATCCTTCGTACATGGTTCAATAACAGGGCACGGCATGATCTTTCGTGCATAATCAATAATAGGGCACGGCATGATCCTTCGTGCATAATCAATAATAGGGCACGGCATGATCCTTCGTGCATAATCAATAATAGGGCACGGCATGATCCTTCGTGCATAATCAATAAATAAACATGGCACGGCATTAACCTTCGTGCATAAATAAATAAACATGGCACGGCATCACCCTTCGTGCATTATCACTCTTCCTCACCCAAATAACAATCACAGTTAAGGGCAAAGAGGAAATAGTAATTCATAAACCGTCCCATCAAGGGCAATCAATGTTTATCTTCACAACGAGTCCTAATAAGGGAGGACAATAACAATTCATCTGTATTATATCTCAAAATAATTATTTTCCAACGACTCACAGTCATACTAGACGCCAGTGTATGGATGCTCGTCACCACAGCCCATACACCGCACTCGATCACATAACACATAACACATAATCCTATTCCCCCAAGCTAGGATAGAACAAACACTTACCTCGAATGCTTATGAACAATTCACTCCGTGGAAATGTCTTTTCTTTCAATTTGGCTTCAATCCAACCGTATCTATACACAATTGATTTAATATCATCAATTCTACTCAACAAACTAATTCTTAATACCCAATACAACTTATACAACATTCTGCCATGAATAGTGAATTTCAACCCCGGGCCCACATGGTCGGAATTCGGGGTTAGGACCAAAATCCGGTTACCCATTCCCCCACGAGTTCATATATATAATTTGTTTCAAAATCGGACCTCAATTCGAGGTCCAATTCCCCAATTTATGAAAAACCCTATTTTCTAACAAAAACAAGAATTTTACCATGAAAATCTTTGATTTCTTATGAAAAACATGTTTAATGATGTTAGGAATTGAAAGAATTAAGTAAAAAGTGACTTACAATCATTTTGATGAAGAAGAAATCCTTGAAGAATCGCAAATGGGTGTTTTGGTTTTGTAAAATGTGAAGAAATGATTGAAATTCGTGTTTTTCAGGTCTCTGTGTTCGCAATTGCGAACATGGGTTCGCAATTGCGAACCCCGACCAATTTCCGGAGTTTGAAAAATAAGCTAAGGGTGGGAAGTTCGCATTTGCGAACTTTTCTTCGCATTTGCGAAGCCAAGGCAAAACTGGGAAGTTCGCATTTGCGAACTATTGTTCGCAATTGCGAACACAAGCTAAATATGGGGAGGTTCGCATTTGCGAACTATTGTTCGCATTTGCGAACCCAGGCAGAATAGTGTCGAGTTCGCATTTGCGAACTATAGTTCGCATTTGCGAACTATTGTTCGCATTTGCGAACACAAGCACAATAGGGGGAGTTCGCATTTGCGAACTATTGTTCGCATTTGCGAACTCTGCAGAATAGTGGGGAGTTCGCATTTGCGAACTATTGTTCGCATTTGCGAACTCTGCAGACCAGCTGCAGACAGCAACTTCTAACATGAAAAATTGACCTCGTGGCCTATCCAAAGTTCACCCGAGCCCCCGGGCTCCAAACCAAATATGCACATAACCTCAAAAACACATTATGAACTTGTTCGTGCGATCACATCGCCAATATCACCTCGTTTTCATCAAATCAAGCCTCAAATGCATGATTTTCATACCTTTAGTTTTCAAAACTTTCAAACTTGGGACTCAAGGTCCAAAACCTCTCAAACGACATCCAAATGTCACCAAACTTTACATAAATCACATATATAATATTTAAGACTTGTACCGGGCGTCGGAACCAAAATACGAGCCCGATACCAAGGTCAATTAATTTATTTCCTTTAATAATTGCATCAAAAACAATTTCACATAAAAATTCATAACTTGGGCTCTAGGCCTCGAATTCGACTCCGGACGCATGTCCAAGTCCCATATTTTCCTACGGACCTCTCGGGACCATCAAATCTCGGGTCCGGATCCGTTTACCAAAAATGTTGACCGAAGTCAACCATATCAATATTAATATCATTTTTATCCAAATTTCTCATAGAATTCATATTTTCTATCACAAAATCTTTCCGCTACATGCTCGGATCGTGCACGTAAATCGAGGCAACATAGAATGAGGTTTTCAAGGCCTCCGAAGCTCGAAATGATTAATTAAATAAGTGATGACCCTTCGGGTCGTCACAATCTCCACCTCTAAAACAACCGTTCATCCTCGAACGGACAAAAGAAAGAAGTACCCGAGTCGGGAAACAAGTGTGGGTAGCGGCTCCGCATATCGGACTCGGACTCCCGTGTCGATGCCTCAGGGAGGCCGACCTCTCCACCGAACACGCACGGAAGGATAACTCTTCGACCTCGACTGTCGAACCCGCCGGTCTAGAATGGCTACCGCTCCTCCTCGTAAGATAGATCATTGTCCAATTGGACAAGACTGTAGTCTAACACATGTGTGGGGTCACCGTGGTATCTCCGAAGCATAGATACGTGAAAAACTGGATGCACGGCTGATAAGCTAGGCGGCAAAGCTAATCCGTAAGCCACCCCTCCCACTCTGTCTAGAATCTCAAATGGGCCAATATACCTAGGGCCTGAGCTTGCCCTTCTTCCCAAACCACATCACGCCCTTCATAGGCGACACCCGGAGCAATACTCGTTCACCAACCATGAAATCTACATCTCAAACCTTACGATCCGCATAAGTCTTTTGCCTAGACCGAGCTGAACGCAATCTCTCCTGAATAGTCTTGACCTTATCCAAGGCCTCCTGAACTAAGTCTGTACCTAACAACCGAGCCTCTCCCGGTTCAAACCACCCAACCGGTGATCGACATCGCCTACCATACAACGCCTCATACGGAGCCATCCGGATGCTAGATTGGTAACCGTTATTGTAGGCGAACTCTGCTATGGCAGAAACCGGTCCCACGAGCCTCCGAAATCAATGACACCAAGCTCGAAGCATGTCCTCTAGAATCCGAATAGTCCTCTCGGACCGGCCATCCGTCCGAGGATGAAATGCTGTACTCAACCGAACTTGGGTGCCTAACTCCTCCGCCGAACCGCTCTCCAGAACCGCGAGGTAAACCGCGTACCCCGATCGGAGATAATAGATATCGGCACCCCACGGAGACGAACAATCTCCCTAATGTAAACCTCCGCTAACCTCTCCGACGAGTAGGAGACAGATACTGGAATAAAGTGTGCTGATTTGGTCAGCCTATCAACAATGACCCAAATAGCATCAAATTTTCTCCGAGTCAAAGGAAGTCCAATAACGAAGTCCATAGTGATCCGCTCCCATTTCCACTCGGGAATTTCAATCCTCTGGAATACACCACCAGGTCTCCTGGTGCTCATATTTCACCTGCTGACAATTTAGACACCGAGCGACATACGCAACAATATCTTTCTTCATTCTGCGTCACCAATATTTCTGCCGTAAGTCCTGGTACATCTTCGCGGCGCCCGGGTGAATAGAATACCGCGAACCGTGGGCCTCTGCTAAGATCAACTCTCGAATCCCTTCGACATTGGGCACACAAACTCGACCCCGCAATTTCAATACCCCATCATCATCTAGATTTACCTGTGTGGCACCTCCCCGCTGTATTGTATCTCTCAACTCACGCAAATGAGGATCATCAAATTGCCTCTCACGGATACGCTCTAATAAGGAAGAACGAGCGACCGTGCAGGCTAACACTCTGCTAGGCTCAGAAATGTCTAGTCTCACGAACCGGTTGGCTAAGGCCTGGACATCTAAAGCTAATGGTCTCTGATTGACCGGAATATATGCAAGACTACCCATGCCGGCATACTTTCTACTCAATGCATCGGCCACCACATTGGCCTTACCCTGGGTGATATAATATAGTAACATCATAGTCTTTTAGCAACTCTAACCATCTCCGCTGTCGTAGATTCAACTCCTTTTGCTTGAACAAGTACCGTAGGCTTTTGTGATCAGTGTACACCTCACATGTCACACCATATAGATAATGCCTCCAGATCTTTAAGGCATGAACCACTGCCGCTAACTCAAGATCATGAACTGGATAATTCTTCTCATGTATCTTTAATTGCCTCGAAGCATAAGCGATAACCTTACCATCCAGCATCAATACCGCTCCAAGCCCTGTACGAGATGCGTCACAATAAACTGTATAAGGCCCTGTACTTGTAGGTAGTACCAACACCGGTGCGGTGGTCAAGGCTGTCTTGAGCTTCTGAAAGCTCGCCTCACACTCCTCTGACCACTGAAACTTGACACCCTTCTGGGTCAACCTGGTCATCGGGGCTGCAATAGAAGAAAACCCCTCTACAAAACGACGGTAGTAACCTCCTAATCCCAAGAAACTCCGTATCTCAGTCACTGAAGCTGGTCGAGGCCAATTCTGGACTGCCTCAATCTTCTTTGGGTCTACCTGAATACCTTCCACAGATACAATATGACCCAGAAATGCTACCGAACTCAGCCAGAACTCACATTTAGAAAATTTGGCATATAATTGATTATCTTTCAGAGTCTGAAGAACCACTCTGAGGTGCTGCTCGTGCTCTTCCTGGCTGCGGGAGTACACCAGGATGTCATCTATGAAGACTATCACGAACAGATCTAAGTAAGGCCCGAATACCCGATTCATCAACTCCATGAATGCTGCTGGGGCATTGGTCAACCCGAAGGACACGACCAAGAACTCATAATGCCCATATCTAGAGCGAAAGGCTGTCTTAGGAATGTCAGCCGCCCTGATCTTCAGCTGATGGTAGCCTGACCTCAAGTCTATCTTAGAGAATACCCTCGCTCCCTGGAGCTGGTCAAACAAATCATCAATCCTCGGCAATGGATATTTATTTTTGATAGTCACCTTGTTTAACTGCCGGTAATCAATACACATCCGCATCGAGCCATCCTTCTTCTTTACAAATAACACAGGTGCTCCCCAGGGGGAAACACTGGGCCTGATAAAGCCCTTCTCAAGAAGATCCTGCAACTGATCTTTCAACTCTTTTAGTTCCGGCGGGGCCATACGATAGGGTGGAATAGAGATGGGCCGAGTACCCGGTGCCAGATCAATACAGAAATCAATATCCCTGTCGGGTGGCATGCCCGGCAAGGTCTGAAGGAAAAACCTCAGGAAACTCCCGTGCAATAGGGACTGAATCAATGGAAGGAACTTCTGCGCCGGAATCACGAACATAAGCCAAATAAGCTAGACACCCCTTCTCGACCATACGTCGAGCCTTAACATAAGAAATAACAGTGCGAACGGAGTGGCTTGAGGTACCCTTCCACTCTAATCGGGGTGATTCTGGCAAGGCTAAGGTGACAATCTTAGCATGACAATCAAGAATAGCATGGTATGGGGACAACCAGTCCATCCCCAATATGACATCAAAATCTACCATATCCAAGAGCAACGGATCAACACGGGTCTCAAGACCCCCAAATATAACTACGCACGAACGATGCACCCGATCGACTACAATAGAGTCACCCACTGGCGTAGCCACATAAACTGGAATATCCAGAGCATAGCTGGGCACAACCAAATACGGTGCGAAGTAGGAAGACACATAGGAATATGTAGATCCAGGGTCAAATAATACCGAAGCACCTCTGCCACACACAAGAATAGTACCTGTAATCACGGCATCTGATGCCTCTGCCTCTGGCCTGGCTGGTAAAGCATAGAATCGGGGATCTGCACCTCCCCTCTGAGCTGCGTCTCTAGGACGACCATCAACTGGCTGACCTCTACCTCTGGCTGGACGGTCTCCACCTCTACGGTCTCGACCTCCACCTCTATAATCTCTACCCCCGCCTCTCGCTGGCTGGGCAGGCTGAGGGTCAGCTGGGGCCTGAATCATAGGACGAGGACCTCGCTGCTGAGAGTTGCCCGCTGCTAGAGGGCAATTCCTGATAAAATGACCTGGGTCACCACAGCTGTAGCAACTCTTAGACTGATAGGGCTGCTGGCCCTGACGACCCGAATGGCCTCCACGAACACTCTGAAGAGGCTGAGCATTAATAGGAAGCTGGTCTGAATGATGCCCACGAGAACTGCGATCACCTGGTCCACCCTGTGAAGCCTGAAGGGCGGAATGAAAAGGCCTGGAGGACTGGCCTCTATCAAAGGATTCTCTGCTACCAGAGGAAGAACCACCAAACTTGCCTGAATGACGAGGCCTCTTATCTGAAGAATAACCGCCTCCTCTAGCAAGAGCCATCTCAACTCTGCGTGCTGCATTGGCTGCCTCCTGAAATGATATGTCACTCCCCACGCCTATAGCCATCCGGAGTCTAATCGGCTGATTGAGCCCATCTATAAATCTGCGGACCCTCTCCCGCTCCGTGGGAAGTATCACCACTGCATGACGAGCCAAGTCGATAAATCTCGTCTCATACTGTGTAACTGTCATAGTGCCCTGATGGAGGCGCTCAAACTGCCTCCGAAGTAAATCCCGCTGAGTAGCAGGGAGAAACTTCTCCATAAATAGTTCCGCAAACCGGTCCCATGATAGAGCTGGGGACCCTGCTGGTCCAGTCAGGCAATAATCTCTCCACCAAGTCTTGGCGGATCCTGCAAGTCTGAAGGTACAGAAATCAACTCCGTTTGTCTCCACGATCCCCATAGTCTTGAGAATCTCATGGCAACTGAATAAGAAGTCCTGAGGATCCTCTGATGCGGCTCCACTGAATGTAGTGGTAAATAGCTTGGAGAACCGATCAAGCCTCCATAACGAATCGGAAGTCATGGCCGCTCCATCGCCGGCATGAGCTGTGGTAGCTGACTGAGTGGCCACAGCTGGCTGAACCACTGGTGCCTGAGGCTGAGGAGCTACTGGCTCCGGAGTACGAGCAATAGGAGTCCGGGCCCCTCCTCCAGCCTGAGAAGTAGCTGGTGCAACTGATAATAAACCCGCTCTGGCAATGCTGTCCATAAATCCTGCTATTCTGACCAAAGCATCCCGGAGATCCGGGGTAATTAAAGCCTCTCCTGGGACCTGAGCTGGGCCCACTGGAGCTGCTGGAACCGGAACCTCCTCGTCAATCTCAATACGAGGCTCCACCTCTGGAGTAGCTGCCTGGGGCTGAGCTCTACCCCTACCACGGCCTCTGATACGGCCTTGGCCCCTGCCCCTCACGGGAGCTGTCTGGGGCTCGGGCTGCTGGTCAGCGGACGAAGAAGCGCGTGTCCTTACCATCCGCGAAAGGACAGAATAGAAATTCAATCAGTATTTGAGGAACAAGTCGCACGACAAGAAAGAACAAATGAGAGACTCTTTCCTAACTCAATAGACTCTGGAGGACAAGTACGGACGTCTCCGTACCTACCTCTCAAACTCTACTAAGCTTGTTCGTGAGTGGTGAGACCTATGTAACCTAGAGCTCTGATACCAACTTGTCACGACCCGGATTTTTCCCCAACATCGGGATCGTGATGGCGCCTACTCGTGGTAGCTAGGCAAGCCACTGTATTCATACTATCCTGTTTTTAACACAATTTTAATCAAATAAATGCGGAATACTTTATCGAAATGGAAATAACAAATCACAAGGTGAAAATCATACCTGAAATCCTCTACCCAAGACGTGGAGTCACCAACTCACAAACTACTATGGAATACTACACATAAAAGTCCGAAGAAATATAACACAATTCTGTTTGTCTCGGAACAAAGAGACTCCAGCTAATAATATAGATAAAGAGAGAGACGCCGGGCTTGCGGACGCCTGCAAGCTACCTCGTAGTCTCAGTAGTCAGAATATCCACAATCGTGATATTGCCGCTGCTGCTGTGCGTAACCTGTATCCGTGCAAAAAGAGCGCAGAGTGTAGTATCAGCACAACCGACCCCATGTGCTGGTAAGTGCCTGGCCTATCCCGGCGAAGTAGTGACAAGCCTAGGACCAGACACCCACACAAACCTGTGCAGTTGCAATATATATATATATATATATGTACATAAACATTTATAAGGAAATACTCTTCTCTGCAATAACAATCAATAAACTCATAATGTCCAGATTAATCTAATCCACAGAATTAAATCTTACTTTCGTGTATCAATTCTTTATTTTCCTTTTCATATCTCGTGGTAGGCGTACCACCCGCTCCCATCTGAATCAATAAATTTTATCTTGTGGTAGACATACCACCCGATCTCATTGTATCAATAATTATATCTTATGGTAGGCGTACCACCCGATCCCAATTCTTTAATATATATATTACCACAAATAACAAGAATTAACCAAGTAATAACACAATAAGGAATATTTCAAAGAATTCAACAATTAACAACGAGTTAATAAGTTCACAAGGAAAACAAGGTATAATGGAAACACAAGTAGTATCAAGTCAAGAAATGATAAATGGTTGCACGACATCACTCAAATAAAATATAATGGAAAAACAAGTAATATCAAGTCAAGGAACGGCAATTAGTTGCACGGCATCACCCTTCGTGCTTTTACTCTCATCCTCACATCCATAGTACGGCATGATCCTTCGTACATGGTTCAATAACAGGGCACGGCATGATCCTTTGTGCATAATCAATAATAGGGCACGGCATGATCCTTCGTGCATAATCAATAATAGGGCACGGCATGATCCTTCGTGCATAATCAACAATAGGGCACGGCATGATCCTTCGTGCATAATCAATAAATAAACATGGCACGGCATTAACCTTCGTGCATAAATAAATAAACATGGCACGGCATCACCTTTCGTGCATTATCACTCTTCCTCACCCAAATAACAATCACAGTTAAGGGCAAAGAGGAAATAGTAATTCATAAACCGTCCCATCAAGGGCAATCAATGTTTATCTTCACAACGAGTCCCAATAAGGGAGGACAATAACAATTCATCTGTATTATATCTCAAAATAATTATTTTCCAACGACTCACGGTCATACTAGACGCCAGTGTATGGATGCTCGTCACCACAGCCCATACACCGCACTCGATCACATAACACATAACACATAATCCTATTCCCTCAAGCTAGGATAGAACAAACACTTACCTCGAATGCTTATGAACAATTCACTCCGTGGAAATGTCTTTTCTTTCAATTTGGCTCCAATCCAACCGTATCTATACACAATTGATTTAATATCATCAATTCTACTCAACAAACTAATTCTTAATACCCAATACAACTTATACAACATTCTGCCATGAATAGTGAATTTCAACCCCGGGCCCACATGGTCGGAATTCGGGGTTAGGACCAAAATCCGGTTACCCATTCCCCCACGAGTTCATATATATAATTTGTTTCAAAATCGGACCTCAATTCGAGGTCCAATTCCCCAATTTATGAAAAACCCTATTTTCTAACAAAAACAAGAATTTTACCATGAAAATCTTTGATTTCTTATGAAAAACATGTTTAATGATGTTAGGAATTGAAAGAATTAAGTAAAAAGTGACTTACAATCGTTTTGATGAAGAAGAAATCCTTGAAGAATCGCAAATGGGTGTTTTGGTTTTGTAAAATGTGAATAAATGACTGATATTCGTGTTTTTCAGGTCTCTGTGTTCGCATTTGCGAACATGGGTTCGCAATTGCGAACCCCGACCAATTTCTGGAGTTTGAAAAATAAGCTAAGGGTGGGAAGTTCGCATTTGCGAACTTTTCTTCGCATTTGCGAAGCCAAGGCAAAATTGGGAAGTTCGCATTTGCGAACTATTGTTCGCAATTGCGAACACAGGCTAAATATGGGGAGGTTCGCATTTGCGAACTATTGTTCGCATTTGCGAACCCAGGCAGAATAGTGGCCAGTTCGCATTTGCGAACTATAGCTCGCATTTGCGAACACAAGCACAATAGGGTCAAGTTCGCATTTGCGAACTATTGTTCGCATTTGCGAACTCAGGCACAATAGGGGGGAGTTCGCATTTGCGAACTATTGTTCGCATTTGCGAACTCTGCAGAATAGTGGGGAGTTCGCATTTGCGAACTATTGTTCGCATTTGCGAACTCCGCAGACCAGTTGCAGACAGCAACTTCTAACATGAAAAATTGATCTCGTGGCCTATCCAAAGTTCACCCGAGCCCTCGGGCTCCAAACCAAATATGCACATAACCTCAAAAACACATTATGAACTTGTTCGTGCGATCACATCGCCAATATCACCTCGTTTTCATCAAATCAAGCCTCAAATGCATGATTTTCATACCTTTAGTTTTCAAAACTTTCAAACTTGGGACTCAAGGTCCAAAACCTCTCAAACGACATCCAAATGTCACCAAACTTTACAGAAATCACATATATAATATTTAAGACTTGTACCGGGCGTCGAAACCAAAATACGAGCCCGATACCAAGGTCAATTAATTTATTTCCTTTAATAATTGCATCAAAAACAATTTCACATAAAAATTCATAACTTGGGCTCTAGGCCTCAGAATTCGACTCCGGACGCATGTCCAAGTCCCATATTTTCCTACGGACCTCTCGGGACCATTCAATCTCGGTCCGGATCCGTTTACCAAAAATGTTGACCGAAGTCAACCATATCAATATTAATATCATTTTTATCCAAATTTCTCATAGAATTCATATTTTCTATCACAAAATCTTTCCGGCTACATGCTCGGATCGTGCACGTAAATCGAGGCAACATAGAATGAGGTTTTCAAGGCCTCCGAAGCTCGAAATGATTAATTAAATAAGTGATGACCCTTTGGGTCGTCACATAATGTGACATATATGTGCATTTTCATGAGGTCCCGAAGGTCTCGGGATGAATTCGGATGCCCAACGGGAGGTTTTGAACTTGGATGTTGCAGCAGAAATATTGCAGTCAGATATTGTTCTATGTGATAGCATAGAGCCATTGCGATCGCATAGAAGACATGGAGAAGGGTAGATTTTTAATCTATGCGATCGCGTAGAGTCAATTGCGATCGCATAGGTTGAGGAAGTTACACAGTGCGATCCCATAGGGTCAATTGCGATCGCGTAGAAGGAATTTGGAACCCAGGAAGATTACTCTATGTAATCACATAGAGGTCAGTGCGATCGCACAGCTTTAGGTTTCTATACAGTGCGATCGCATACTAACCATTGCAATCGCATAAAAGGGGAAATTGGCCGGGAAAATTTTACTCTATGCGATCGCATAGGGGCATTGCGATCATATATAACAAGGCGTCAGTGATAGAATAATTTAAGTTAAAATTTCAAACGCGAACCCCATTATTTTTACACCACTTTGACTTCGTCAAGGGAGGGTGTGATGACCCGGCCCGTCATCATGTGAGTTATCACCCCGTTATCCCGGTTATATGCTTGTTAATGTTTCAATATGCATGTTTGGCGAGTTTGAATCAATTCGGATTGAGTTTAGTTGGAAATGAGACTAAAAGTCTCTTAGAAGAAGGAATAGTTGGGAAAAGTCAATTTGACGTTGACTAGAGAGTTAGAGAGCTCGAAATCAAATTATGATGATTCGGTCAGCTCCGGGATGTCATTTATGAGCTAGGAGAGCGATCGAAAGTGAACTTGGAGGCCCAGTATAGTTTTAGGCTTGAATTGGCTAAAGATGAATTTCGGCGGAATCCGATCGGTAGGTGAGATTTTGATCCTGGAGTCGGAATGGAATTCCGATAGTTGCATTAGCTCCGTTAGGTGATCTTGGATGTGCCCGCAAAATTTCAGGTCATTCGGAGGTCGTTTGGTCGGGTTTTTGATCGAATGACGGTTGCGAAAGTTGAATGAAAACTTAGGCTTGAATTGCTTGAATTCGATGTTATTCCGTGTTAAAGTACGTGTTTTATCATTGGAGCAAGTTCGTATGGTTCTATGGAGTATGTTTGTGGCTTTCGTTGGGGTCTCGGGGGACCCGGGTGGTTTCGGGAGGTCAAACGAGAGGAAAACATGGAAAATTGTATGTCTGGATTTTTGGCTTCAGCTATTTTTGCTTCTGCAGGTGGGGGACCGTAGAAGCGGAAGCGTATAGGTGGATCTTCTCTCGCAGAAGCGAGTTTGGGCTGGTTTGGGCATTTCCGCAGAAGCGGCCCAGGATGCGCAGGGGCGGGCTCGCCGAAGCGAGCCCATGATCGCAGGAGCAGAGGAGGCCAGGTCGGTCAGTTTTCGCAGAAGCGGAGCCCAGTCCGCTTAGGCGGTCTCGCAGGTGCGAGACCTGGACCGTAGAAGCGGAACTGGGCAGTTTGGTATGGAACCACAGGAGCGGACTATTGTCCGTAGAAGCGGACTCGCAGGAGCGAGTCAGGAGTCGCAGGAGCGGAAATCGTGCCTGTGTTAAAAATATCAGAAGAGTTAAAAATTTCAAAAGTTGCAAAACATTAGGGCTCAGTATTGAGAGGTGAAATGGGGTGATTTGGACGAGAAATTGCTGGGAGATTATCGGGTTATCATCGGAGGTGAGTTTTAGGATTCATTTACGCGTTTTTATCTCGAAATCTTCCTCTAATTCACTGAAATTGGATCAAATTGTGAGGAAATTTAGTCTAGGCCAGGGCTTTGGTAAAACACTGATTCGAGGGGGCAAATGGAGTCCGAATTTGGTAAATTTTATATGCCTAGACTCGTATCGAGAAGAGAGTTCCGAATATGTAACTTTTGTAATTTTTCGAGAAGTGCACCAAAAGTCGGGTTTTGACAACTTTGTGGGTTTTGATGCAATTTGGGTTATTTTGAATGGGTTACGTGAATTTAGCATATATTGATGTATTATAACTAATTTTGAATAGATTTGGCATCCTAGGACGTTGATTTGCGAGGCAAGCGCAAGATGGACTGAGGCTTCTACTGGTTCGAGGTGAGTGATGATAGTAAATAATGTACTGAGTGTTTGAAACCCTGTACTAGCACTTCACAGAGCTATGTTGAGATGGGACACGTGTCTTGTGACGGGCGTGGCTGAATTGTTATTGGGGACTTGGACTCAGTCCTTCCTGGCTTATAGTAGACTGTGTATTACAACCGATAAAGAGATTATAACTGTGTAATTGGGCTAATAGCCATGTTTGGGGCCTTGGACCGATCTGTAGATCATTAGGGGACCTGTAGAGCTAGGTGACCCTTATATCGTGTTGAAACTTATACTCAGCCAGAAAACTATCTGAATAGCATATTAAAAGCCAGTACTAGGTGTGTACTGTGAGAGACTGATTACTTAGGGTGGAAATTCCCTGATTTAGCTGAGTGGGCCTGAAAGGCCAATCCTATACTAATTGGGACAGGGTCGAGGACCCGTTATGAGGTATTATTTATATATATTTATAGGGTCGAGGACCCATTATGAGGTATTATATATATATATACCTATATTGGATCGGGCTGCACGCCGCAGCAGTATATATATTGGATCGGACTGCACGCCGCAGTATTATTGCGCTTGGGCTGTAGGAGCCCTTTCGGAGTCTGAGTCTGCACACATTCTCAGTGAGCACTGGTGTATATTATGGGATCGGGCTGCACGCCGCAGCAGTATAGAGATATATACATATATATATATTGGATCGGACTGCCCGCAGTATCATAGCGCTTGGGCATAGGGAGCCCCTCCGAAGTCTGTACATACCCCCAGTGAGCGCTGTCGACGTTAAATGGAGTGGGATGCGCGCCACAGCGGTATATGTATTGGAGTGGGCTGCACGCCGCAACATTATTCTTATTCATATTCTTATACATACTTAAATACTTATACATTATGGACATATGTATATATTTACATACATAGAGTTGGCTGTACACCGTAGCGGTACGAGTGGGGATTAGGTCGGTGTGGGGCCTTGTTGAGTTGGATGTGGACTGGAGATCAGAGTACTCACTGTAGTGATGACTTACTTGTGGGGGTTTGCCTTAGAACTGTTTATTGACAGTACAGAGTTCTTACTTTCAGTTATGGTTTATCTTTATTACTCACTGAGTTGAAATATACTCACCCCACTCACAGGTGCCCGAGAGCAGTTGAGTTGTTGTAGCTGCTGATCCTTATTTACTTTTGTGGAGATTACGAGGTAGCTGTCGGCGTCAGCAGAACCTGTTTTCTCCTTCTTTATCATCCTGTTGTTTTCATCTAGTAGACTTGTTTGTACTAGGATGTTTATTCTGTAGAGGCTCAGTCTCGTGATACCACGATTCGGTTGGGACCGTATTTTGTATGTTGCTACTATTGCGTTTATCATATTGTCATAAAAACTTGTTGTTTAAGTTTAACTGGATTAATTGGAATTAATAATTGGCTAGTTTAAGAGGTAATATTGTCGGGCTTGCCTAGCATTGTGTTGGGCGCCATCACGACCAGGGTTTGGGTCATGACAAGTTGGTATCAGAGCCTAGGTTAACAAGTCTCGCGAGTCATGAGCCGGTTTAGTAGAGTCTCGTGGATCGGTACGGGGACGCCTGTACTTATTCTCGGGAGGCTGCAAACCTTTAGGAAAGTTTCAAATTCTTGGAATTCTCATCGTGCGTGTTTGATTCATCTTGAGATGTAATTCTTGAAATTCCTCCTGCACATTGATGCGCGCACTCGAGTGCTTAGCGATAAATTTGCCCTGATGGCTTATAATTCCCCAATCGAGGGACAAGATATAATCTCTGTGAATTCATGTTGGGCCAGTCTAGAGGACTTCAGGCCGAATCCTTGTCTATGGCTTGAGCACCGAGGTACTAATTTTGCGAGCCGGTATTATGAAATTCATGCGATCAGTATTGATCTTAATTGTGAAAATGGCAGTTTGGTAATGGGTGAGCTGCAAGGTATTCAATCCTTATTGTGATCAGTTACGTAGCCCTAGCTATGGGCATGGTGAGTATGTTCATGTTCCTTAGCGGAAAGGTAAAGTGCATTATGGGTGGTAGTATGAATTGAGACGCAGGAAGACCAAATTGGCTGTGCTAGGTGTATCATGGTGAAAGGTATATGTTTTATGATTTGAGCAGGTGCAGCGCATGTCCATGTACTAATGCTGATGATATATTCGTGTAGTATTGAGATTTATGTTGTTAATATACATTGTGATGTCTTGTCGAGTTGCGGATGTATTGTTAGGATGGTTTTGGTGATTCTCTAGCATGTGGATAGGCCAACTTACAAAGGAAACTCTGTCAAAATTTCTGGAAAATTTGGGGCTTAGAAAATAATTCTGTCGCCTGGAGAATAGGCTTAAATGGTGCGTGTATAAATGCAAGAGTTGCAAAAGAGTTAAGATGTGTGATGATTCGAATCTCCGCCGAAGCTTGTAAATGACTTGAGTTTAATTTAACTAGAACACTGTGGCATCAATTGAGTAAGAATGCTATGAGAGGCTAAAAGTGCCTTGACGTATATGGCTTCGAGCTAAGTTGGGGAGGTTGCTATTGACTAGCTGATTGCACGATTGTGTGCTATGTTGATCCTGTCTCTAAGTACGTCGGAAATTTTGGTAAAGGTTATGGTGTTTCGTAGATCTGAAGAAATACAAGGTGTTTTGAACTACTGTTCGTAAAGAATGTTCAGCGTATAGAAAGAAAGATAGATAATTGTATCTGTATGTAATTTTGTTCTGCGATGTCAAAGTTCTATCAAGGCACGAGTGGTTATGTTCGATAAGACAGTTGAATTATAACGGAATAATGATGAATGATGCCCGAGAATTGTTTTACGGTGTTCAAGATTTTGCTTGTAATGGTAAGGTGTCTTAAGATTGTGCACGTGGCTAAAGACCGTAGTTTCGTTAGAAGAAATCGAGACTTTTGTTATGTTATGTGGATGATGAGATTCTATGTATCTATATTAGAGAGTAATGATAACAAATTCAAAACTGCAGGAAGTTCTTCAAGGTAAAGTGTTGTAGATTGTGGTACCTCTGGGAAACATCTGAGGGAGTATTTCAGCAGCCTGTGAGTCTTAGACGGTGTGGTCTTATGTACGAGTCTCGTGTGGTAACATGAGTTGATGTATTATGGTGCTACAATAAAGGCTAATATTAAATTAAAGATGAATCATAAAGGAAACTAGGTAAATGGAACAACTTGTTAGTAAATTGGAACAATATGGAAAGGGCATGAGTAACTCCTGGTGTGTGTTCGAAGTAATGAGTCTTGCAGTTATGGTGCAACAAAGCTCTTGATGTGCTGGCAGTTGCGTAGCTCGAGGTGGGTAAAAGAACTCAGTCCTGCCAGTTAAGCTTATGCAATGAATGGGAGGAAAGAGTTGCGATGTGTTTTATCATGGTTTGAAAATGAGTATATTCCTATCGGTATGCGAAGCATGAAATGGGCAATGAGTTTCTCTATATGGGATCGTGAAAGTTCTTGACTAGTTGAGTGCGTTAATGTTTGCGGCATAGGAGAGGGATAGAAATTCTCCATGTATCTTGGTGCAGTATGGTATATGTGTTGTGCTATGGAAAGATGATATCGGCATGTTCAAAGTTTCGAGTTCAGTTCATATTATATGGGAAGTCATTAAAATCCCCAAGCAGCGTGGGCAGCTGGAGATAATCTGAGGATCCATCTTTCTAGTGATTAAAGAATGGTACTGCTATTCTAGTGATTTGGCAGAGTATATGGTCAAAACGGCCAGGTAATGTAAATTGATAACATTTAGTGGTATTGTGGTATCCTCCTGTTGGATTGACAGTGATGAATGAGTTGTTGTTGGCATAGGGAAAGTTCTGAATGGCGTACGTGGTATGAGTGGATGATTGATGTGTGTTACGTGTTCGTACGGTGGAGAGTGGAATCAGGCATAGTGATCCATGTGTTATATATGTGTTAGAGACTAGAAGTTCTCGTAATCCGCCTATGCAGTGGTGGTATGTCGTGTGTATCGGCACCATTTAACGGTTATTGGAAATCGGGAGCCCTAGTAGTTATCTTTTTACTTGATATGATGAATTGGAATAATGATATATGATTGCAGACTGGTTGTCATAAGCCAGATTATCCAGACTAATGTGATATGGACTATGTCAGAAACATGTCGCAAACTGCATGATAGAGTGCATCAGATCATGCCCAAGCAGGGTAGATGTACCCTAGGACCAGAGGATGACTGGTAGGTATTGCTTTGTCAGTTGGGCCTTCGTGTCGGATGTCAGTGTAGATGTATCTACCATTGATTCAGCTCCAGTATTGAGGAACTTTGTCGGATGCGTTTCATATGGCCGAGCTTGAGGCTATATATATATATACATATATATATATATGTTTGTTGCAATAAGCAACTTGACTCGATGTGCATTCCCTTTGCTAGATGTATTCGTGGATCGGGTGGCACCCCGCCACAGGTATAGTATTTGGATCGGGTGGCACGCCGCCATAGGTGGTATCAGGATCGGGTGGCATGCCGCCACAGGTATGGTATCTGGATCGGGTGGCACGCCGCCACGGGTATGTTATTGGAACGGGTTGCGCGCCGCAATAGTGTGATGTGGAAAATATAGCTTCCTATATGTTACCTTGTATACAATACTTCCTAGCTTCTAAGGAATAGTCCGTATTGGGTATCGCTCGGGGAATAGCACATCGGTTATGTCCTTTCAGGATTTGATAGCGTACATCAATTGTATCACCGCAGGTGTAATTGATTGCTTGGGTTCAGACCTAGATCTGTGCGTGGATGACCGTTCTGAGCATGGTGACTTGAGGTGCTTCGTGAGTAATAGTGTTTGGATAGAATCATGAGCCGTGGCAAGGCCACGTGATGTTATAACCTTTCGAGAAGGAGTCATGTACTATATTCCTATAATGTGAGACGGGATCTCAGTTTTAAGATATGATGGTACAGAGGAATTGAATTACAGCTCTGTTGTTGGAGTCAGTTGTCATGATTTGAGTATGTTCAGATGTTTCCTATTGGAGCTTGTGTTGTGCTTGTCGCGGCTTAGGCCGGTGTTAAGGCGTCATATCACCAGTGTGGTGTGTTATAACCTAAATGATCATTTGAGTGATTAATGAGTGCGAGCATGTATGATTTCAGTTGGTTAGAAGGGTAATATCAAGATTTGGCTTCGAATTCTGTTATAGTATTAATTAAAAGGGAAATGGATTCATGAATGGTTGACCTGAGAGATGGGTTCGATATATCGCGTGTGCGGTTGCCGTGGGCAGGATATGAAGGTGTTGGAATAAGACTCTATCTAATGAGAAAGGTTCTTTCTGCTAGTATTTGGTTATTGTGGCCAGTTGTTGTGATTAGAGACTATCATCTCGAGTGATTGGGTTGTTTGATACATTATGTGATCTCACCCGGAGTGGCGAGTTTGGCTATTACAGTTGGATCGTGTGTACTCTGAGTATAGATGTGGGATTCAGATTTGGTATATGATTTCGGAAAGTGCAATGTGGTTTATGGTTCAGATAGACTGTGGAAATTCAGCTATACTATGTTATCGGACTTATGAAAGATAGGGTGAAGTGGTATCACCCCGAGTATATGGTTGGTGAGGTCATTCAGCTATTGTGTTGAATCTAGTATAACTCTTGGTCCGCTCGAGGACGAGCGTTTGCTTAAGTTGGGGAGAATGTGATGACCCGGCTTGTCATCATGTGAGTTATCACCCGTTTATCCCCGTTATATGCTTGTTAATGTTTCAATATGCATGTTTGGCGAGTTTGAATCAATTCGGATTGAGTTTAGTTGGAAATGAGACAAAAAGTCTCTTAGAAGAAGGAATAGTTGCGAAAAGTCAACTGGATGTTTATTTGAGAGTTAGAGAGCTCGGAATCAAATTCTGATGATTCGGTCAGCTCCGGGATGTCATTTATGAGCTAGGAGAGCGATCGGAAGTGAATTTGGAGGCCCGGTGTAGTTTTAGGCTTGAATTGGGTAAAGTTGAATTTCGGCGGAATCCGATTGGTAGGTGAGATTTTGATCCGTGAGTCGGAATGGAATTCCAATAGTTGCATTAGCTCCGTTAGGTGATGTTGGATGTGCCTGCAAAATTTCAGGTCATTCGGGGGTTGTTTGGTCGGGATTTTGATCGAATGTCGGTTGCGGAAGTTGAATGAAAACTTAGGCTTGAATTGCTTGAATTCGATGTTATTCCGTGTTAATTACGTGTTTTATCATTGGAGGAAGTTCGTATGGTGCTATGTAGTATGTTTGTGGCTTTCGTTGGGATCCCAGGGGACCCGGGGTGGTTTCGGGAGGTCAAACGGGAGGAAAACATGGAAAATTGCAGGTCTCTATTTTTGGCTTCTGCTATTTTCGCTTCTGCGGGTGGGGGACCGCAGAAGCGGAAGCGTAGAGGCGGATCTTCTCTCGCAGAAGCGAGTTTGGGCTGGTTTGCGCATTTCCACAGAAGCGGCCCAGGATGCGCAGGGGCGGGCTCGCAGAAGCGAGCCCATGATCCTAGGAGCGTAGGAGGCCAGGTCGGTGAGTTTTTGCAGAAGCGGAGCCCAGTCCGCTTAGGCGGTCTCGCAGGTGCGAGACCTGGACCGCAGAAGCAGAACTGGGCAGTTTGGTATGGAACCGCAGGAGCGGACTATTGTCCACAGAAGCGGACTCGCATGAGCGAGTCAAGAGTTGCAGGAGCAGAAATCGTGCCTGTGTTAAAAATAACAGAAGAGTTAAAAATTTCATAAGTTGCAAAACATTAGTGCTCGGTATTGAGAGACGAAGTGGGGCGATTTGGATGAGAAATTGCTGGGAGATCATCGGGTTATAATCGGAGGTGAGTTTTATGATTCATTTACGCGTTTTTATCTCGAAATCTTCCTCTAATTCACTGAATTTGGATCAAATTGTGAGGAAATTTAGTCTAGGCCAGGGCTTTGGTAAAACACTAATTCGAGTGGGCAAATGGAGTCCGAATTTGGTAAATTTTATATGCCTAGACTCGTATCGAGAGGGAGTTCCGAATATGTAACTTTTGTAATTTTTTGAGAAGCGCACCAAAAGTCGGATTTTGACAACTTTGTGGGTTTTGATGCAATTTGTGTTATTTTGAATGGGTTACGTGAATTTAGCATATATTGATGTATTATAATTGATTTTGAGCAGATTTGGCATCCGAGGACGTTGATTTGCGAGGAAAGCACAAGACGGACTAAGGCTTCTACCGGTTCGAGGTGAGGGGTGATAGTAAATAATGCACTGAGGGTTTGAAACCCCGTACTAGCACTTCACAGTGCTATGTTGAGATGGGACACGCATTTTGTGACGGGCGTGGCAGCATTGTGATTGGGGACTTGGACTCAGTCCTTCCCGGCTTATAGTATACTATGTATTGCAACTGATAAAGATATTATAACTATGTAATTGGGCTAATGGCCTTGTTTGGGGCCTTGGGCCGATCTGTAGATCATTAGGGGACCTGTAGAGCTAGGTGACACTTATATCGTGTTGAAACTTACACTCAGCCAGACAACTATCTGAATAGCATATTAAAAGACAGTACTAGGTGTGTACTGTGAGAGACTGATTACTTAGGGTGGAAATTCCCTGATTTAGCTGAGTGGGCCTGAAAGGCCAATCCTACCCTAATTGGGACAGGGTCGAGGACCCGTTATGAGGTATTATATATATATATATATATATATATATATAAATATTGGATCGGGCTGCACGCCGCAGCAGTATATATGTTGGATCTGACTGCACGCCGCAGTATTATTGCGCTTGGGCTGTAGGAGCCCCTTCGGAGTCTGAGTCAGCACACATTCTCAGTGAGCGCTGGTGTATATTATGGGATCGGGCTACACGTCGCAGCAGTATAGCTATATATGTATATATATATATATATATATATATATATATATATATATATATATATATATATATATTGGATCGGACTGCACGCCGCAGTATCATAGCGCTTGGGCCTAGGGAGCCCCTCTGAAGTCTGTACACACCCCCAGTGAGCGTCGTCGACGTTAAATGGAGCGAGTTGCGCGCCGTAACGGTATATGTATTAGAGCAGGCTGCACGCCGCAGCATTATACTTATTCATATCCTTATACATACTTAAATACTTATACATTATGGACATATGTATATATTTACAAACATAGAGTTGGTTGTACACCGTAGCAGTACAAGTGAGGATTAGGTCTGTGTGGGGCCTTGTTGAGTTGGATGTAGACTTGTAACGACGCGGCCCGTCGTTACGGGAGTTATCGCCCTGTTTTCTTCATTTAACACTTCAATATGCTATTTTGAATGTGTTTGGAATGTTAGAAGTAAATCGGAGACAATTTGAATAGAAATAAGGCCATAAATCCCTTTATGAGGAGAATAGGTTGGAAAAGTTAACTGAATGTTGACCGATGAGGTAGACAACCCGGAATTGAATTATGATGATTCGACTAGTTTTGGGGGATGATTTATGATTTAGGAGAGCAACCGGAATTGAATTTGGAAGTCCGGTGTAGAATTAGGCTTGAATTGGCTAAGGTTGGATTTTGGCGAATTCCGGATGGTAGGTGAGATTTTGATTCGAGGGTCGGAATGGAATTTTGATAGTTGCAGTAGCTCCATTAGGTGATTTTGGATATGCGTGCAAAGTTTCAAGTCATTCGGAGGTGTTTAGGTCGGGTTTTAGATCAAATGCAAGTTTCGGAAGTTTTAGAAGAACTTAGGCTTGAATCCGATGTAAATTTGGTGTTTTGATGTTAGTTTTGGTGTTTCGAGAGTGAAAATAAGTTTGAATGATCATATGTGGCATGTTAGTATGTTCGTATGCAGTCCCGAGGAGCTCGGGTGAGTTTCATATTGGTTTGGGTTGCGTTGTGCTCGTTTTTCTTATGCTTTGACATCGTTTCTTCAAGCATAAATGATATCATATTAAACACATGAGCTCAGATTACTGTTTTAAATGAAGCTTTAGATCTGTATCGTAATTACGGACCGATAGCAAAAAGAATCATCGAATTTGGATATCGTATGAGGATTTTATGGCCATTTTACTAAAGTTGCTCAGATTTTCAGGTTAATGACGAAACTGCCCCCTGACGGCGTATTAAAAACCTGCACTATTTGCAAATCTTAAAACCTACATATCTCCTTCATTATAAGGTCAAATTGAGTGATTCAAAAGCCTAAATTCATTAGAATTGCACAAGGCATCTATTGTGAGCAGTAAAACGCGTGAAATGTATACCTATAATGAGCAGACCGAGTTTTCTTCCAATTTTGGAACGGGAAGAAGCTTCTGAGGCGATTTTTAAGAGAGAAATCAATGGGTAATCGCTGGAGGTAAGTTTCCTGAATCAAAAACATGATTTTATGCTAGAATCAACACCAAAATTCCTGAAATTGAGTAGAATTTGTGAAGAATTATCATGAAAACGAATTTTTGGGTTTTGAAAGGTCATTCGAACTCCGATTTCGATAAATTTTATATGAACAGACTCGTGGCGAGACGAGGATCGCGTTGGTACTAATTTCGGAATTTTCTGAGCAGTGGGCCCGGGGTCGGGTTTTACCAACTTAGTATATTTATGCGAATTTTATGTAAATTGAAATGGGTTATGATTCTTTGACCCGTATTTGATATAATTATTGTGATTTGACTAGATTCTACGCACGAGGCAGCAAATTTCAAAGGAAAAGGCATCGCGGACGAGTCTACGGCCGGCTAGAGGTGAGTAGTTTGTGTATATGGTAGCCTGAGGGTTCGAAACCCCGGCTTAGCACATTGTGACGCTAGTAGGGCGTGGCTCGCACCCCTTGGTAGGTGCGGGATTGATTACGACTGGGGATTGAGACTTGGTCCATCCCGGATATAAATAATATGCTATTAGTGATGGAAATACACTGTGTTGACGTATCTGTGGGCTGTAAGCCTTGTTTGGGGCCTTGTGCCGACCTGTAGAATCCCTAGGGGATAATATTTATGTGACAGCTGTACTTGCTTAATCATTGATCTCAGTCCTGGAATTTGAAATCACACTATTGAAATGTTAAGTCATCGATTTTTTTTTTGCAAATTAAATAAAAGTTAAAGTACTTTTCATAAATTATGAACTGGGAACTGGAATTAAGAAAAATGAACTGTTTTTGTGACTTATCTGATTTATTTGGACCGAGGATGGATCGGACTTCACGCCGCAGCAGTTGATATGAGGATCGGGCTGCACGCCGCAGCAGTATTGCGCTTGGGCTGTAGGAGCCCCTCCGGAGTCTGTACACACCCCCAGTGAGCGCCGTCGACGTTAAATGGATCGGGCTACACGCCGTAGCGGTTATGTGCATTGCAATGCATCTTTATTTGTTAAATTATTCTGTGGTAGCTGTATTGTACTGTTGATGCTAGTTCGTAGGAGATTCGGACTGTAGTTAGCTTCATACTGTGGTATTCTGTGGATTTCCTTCTTTCAGCTGCTTTTATATATTTATTACTCAATGAGTACTTAGTACTCACCCCTACTCCCCGCACCTTTGTGTGCAGATTCAGGTACACAGGAGGGATAGACGAGCACTCCAGCTTTTATCAGTATCTATACGAGTTGTTTAGGTAGCTGCTGGCGTTCGCAGAACCTGGCTTCTCTTCTTATTCTATTTTTCCTTTGTATATAAATTATTCAGACTTTATTTGGTCTAGATGTTGTTATCCGATCTTGTTTAGAGGCTCCAGACTCGTGACCCTAGATCTCTGGGGTGGTTACACAGTTATGCTTTATTGTTGACATAAATGTTCAGGTAATTGATTTGAGCTTCATGCTCGGGATGAGAGTGTAAATGGTCGGGCTTGCCTAGTAGTTGTGTTGGGCGCCATCACAACCGGGATTGGGGTCGTGACAGGACTGGAGATCAGAGTACTCACTGTAGTGATGACTTACTTGTGGAGGTTTGCCTTAGAACTGTTTAGTGGCAGTACAGGAGTTTTTACTTTCAGTTATGGTTTATCATTATTACTCACTTAGTTGAAATATACTCACCCCACTCCCCTGCACTTTTTGTGCAGATTCACAGGTGCCCGAGAGCAGTTGAGTTGTTGTAGCTGCTGATCCTTATCTACTTTTGCGGAGACTACGAGGTAGCTGCCGGCATCCGCAGAACCTATTTTCTCCTTCTTTATCATCCTGTTGTTTTCATCTGGTAGACTTGTTTGTACTAGGATGTTTATTCTGTAGAGGCTCAGTCTCGTGACACCACAATTCGGTTGGGACCGTATTTTGTATGTTGCTACTATTGGGTTTATCATATTTTCATGAACACTTGTTGTTTAAGTTTAACTGGATTAATTGGAATTAATAATTTGTTGGTTTAAGAGGTAATATGGTCGGGCTTGCCTAGCATTGTGTTGGGCGCCATCACGACTGGGGTTTGGGTCGTGACAGAGGGTTTTGAGATCTTTGAAGAGAGAAATCAACGGGTAAGCTCGAGGTAATTTTCTTGACTCAAAAACACGATTTTATGCTAGAATCAACACCAAAATTCATGAAATTGGGTAGAATTTGTGAATAATTAGGGCCTAAATTATGAAAATGAGTTTTTGGGTTTTGAAAGGTGCTTCGAACTCCAATTTTGATAAATTTTATATGCACGGACTCGTGACGAGACGAGGAATCCGTTGGTGTGAATTTCGGAATTTTTGAGAAGTGGGATCGGGGCTCGGGTTTTACCAACTTCGTGAATTATTGCGTTTTTCGAGTAATATTGATTGGGTTATATTTCTTTGACCCATATTTATGTAATTGTTGTGGTTTTGACTGGATTTGACGCACGTTGCGAAAAATTCGAAGGGAAAAGGCATCGTGGACAAGTCCACGGCCGGTTAGAGGTGAGTAATTAGTGTATATGGTAGCCAGAGGGTTTGAAACCCCGGCTTAGCACATTGTGACGCTATTAAGGCATGACTCGCACCCCATGGCAGGTGCGGGATTGGTTATGACTTGGGATTTACACTTGGTCCATCCGAATATGAATAATATTATATTGGCGGTTGAAACACACCCTTTATCAAGTATATATGTGGGCTATAAGCCATGTTTGAGACTTTGTGCCGACCTATAGTATCCCTAGGGGATAGATATCTATGTGATAGCTTGATTTGTAAAATCATTGATCTCAGTCCTGGCTTGAAATCACTCTTATGAAATGCTAAGTCACCTGTTCTTGGAAAATTAAATAAAATTAAAGTATTTTTCATTGTTAATGAACTGGAACTTGGAAATAAATAAATTTCTCTGTTGTGTGACTCATATGCATGTTGTGGACTAAGTATAAATCGGGCTGCACGCCGCAGTGGGAGATATAAATATTGCGGTTGGGCTGAAGGAGCCCCTTCTGAGTCTGTACACACCCGCAGTGAGTGTCGTCGATGTTAAACAGATCGAGCTACACGCCGTAGCAGTCATGTCCGTTGCATTGCATTCTTGTTTGTAAATTACCTGTGCTATTTGTGATTTACTGTTGTTGTTAGTTCTTGGTAGGTATCTGACTGTAGTTTTAGCTTTGCTCTGTGGTATTCTGTGGATTTGCTGCTTTTAGCTATTTTATATACTTTTTACTCACTAAGTACTTAGTACTCACCCCTACTTACTGTACCTTTGTGCAGATTCAAGTACACATGAGGCTTAGACGAGCATTCCAGCTTACTTCAGAGTATATTCGAGTTGCTGAGGTAGCTGCTCGCATTCGCATGACCTAGCTTCTCTCTTTATTTCAGTTATTTCTATATATATTCCCAGACTTGAGTATTTTTATCAGTATTCATATTACTATTCAGTTTTCGCTTAGAGGATATAGACTCGTGACCCCAGATCTTTTGGGAGTGTTATTTCGATGTTCGCACTTCTCGGTATTTAATTATACTATTATTAATGGAGTATTATTATTGACTCTTATATTCTTCTTGAAATTTGTCCTTTTGGGACTGGTCTTTAAATGTAAAAATAGTTGTTGGTCTGGCTTGCCTAGCTTTAGGGTTGGACGCCATCACGATCGGGTTTGGGTCGTGACAAAAACATTCTTTAAAACGAATACTAGAACTATATTTAAAAACGAACTAACACAACTTCGTAGAACAAATATTACTAATTGATACTAATGAATGTCACTCATATAAAGAATTATAATTTCATGATGTTTATTCCACTACGAATAGGCAAAAATAATAGTTAAATTACTCAATATTCTTTAACCACGGATCCATCATCGATTAAGTGGTCTATTTTCCCATCAGGACGCTCAAAACAGTCTGCCACATCCAAGTGGGTGATGTCAAAATCATTGTTAGAGACAAAATTGGCTTGAGGGCATTTATTCTTTAGAGTTGCTTGATAAAGCTCAACCAAATGTCTTGGTACACGATAAATATTTGCCCAATGCTCTTTTATACCACAACGATAGCATTTAGTTTCTGAACCATTTGATTTGGCTTCTCATCTTCCCCTTTCCACTTTTGGTGGTTATTTCTCTTTGGGGGATGATTAACACCGGGGAAATTTCTTCCTTGTCTACAGCCACGGTCACGAATATGATCATGATCACGATCACGACTATGAATAGAGTCACAACCTTTTCCACGCTTAGCATAATGGGAATACACCTCATCCACTTCTGGCAATGGTATTGACTCAGTGGGTCGATTTTTGTGATTTCTCATGAGCACGTCATTGTTTCGCTCAGCCACAAGGAGAAAAGAACTTAGCTCAGAGTACTTCTTGAAACTTTTCTCTTGGTACTGCTGTTGCAGAACCAATATAGGAGGCATGAAACGTTGTAAATGTTTTTTTCAAACATATCATAATCACTAATAGTATCTCCACAGAGTTTCGATTTAGAAGTAATTCTAAACATCGCACAATTATATTCAGAAACATAATTAAAGTCTTGGAGCCTTAGTTTAGCCCAATCATATTGTGCTTGTGGAAGAGTGACCAACTTTAAGTTGTCATATCTTTCTTTTAAGACATTCCACAAAATAAGTAGATCTTTGAATGTAAAATATTTAATTTTCAACCTTTCATCAAGGTGATGGCGCAAAAAAATCAAGGTCTTAGCACAGTCTTGGGGGGATGCTTTATTTCTGTCTTTAATGGCATCTCCAAGACCCATTGCATCTAAATGGATTGCAGCATCCAATACCCATGTCATATAGTTCTTGCCTGAAATTTCAAGGGCAATGAACTTTCTTTACATAATGTCAGACATAATTAAAAGGAGGAAAACAATTACCTTAATCTTCTCAAAGAGCTTCTTGAGACGCTAGAGTCTCGTGCTGATAACGTGTTATAAATAATAAAAGAACAAGAGCAATATTGCAGAGAAAGAGAGAGAGAGAAATCTTATTGAATTTTGGGATGAATTACAATGGGGTAAGACCCTTCTATTTATAGGGGAGAAATAACTTAGCCTCAAAGTACTCTCTACAAGATAAACATTCACTCCAAATAGAATTCTATTCATAACATTATATTTGTATTCAAGATTAAAGTCAAAAAACGAATAACTGCTATTACTTTTTAATTTGAAGAAAAGATATATTATTATTGGTTCTTCCATTTTTTTATCAAGTACTATTCATTATTTTAAAAGTAAAGTTAGACTAGGAATTAGAGTTTAAATAAACCAATATATAATAAAGGAAGATTTTCATGTAGCATTATATTTTAGTAGTAATTAGTCATTTATAGATATCACTTGCTATATTACGGATTATCGATACCTATTATGTGGTTATAAGATGTATTTAATGTATTTACGCTATTGTATTCATGAATACAGTAGCAAAAATAGGCGTGAATCAGGGAAGTCCAGCCAATCAGTTGTTGTATTCGAGTGTATTCATGGAGTGTAACATGAGATTATAGCTGGACAATTATATTAACAACATAAATAGAATAAATAGTCAAAAATTCATTCTAATTAATATTTTCTTTAAAGAATTGTAAAAGAAAAATATGATAAATAATTTAAGACGAAGGAAATTGTGATTAGTAATCAAGACTCAAGGGCCTTTAAATAGGTAGAAAGATGGATAAGTTATTAGTGTTTTGAAATATTTAGTGTAACAACAAAATGGTAACTCCGACCATATAAATACTTGGTCAATGTTAAAGATCTCATCAATTGGTAAAATGTTACAATTACGGCTTATTAAAACAAAACATGCAGTAATCAATAAAGTTACAATGTTTATTAGCAAAATTAATTATGTTTTGATAGGTGGAATTATATTTTCTAAAAGTTGAAGGCAGCAAATATTATTGGTATTTGTCCAAAGAAAAATAGAAAGAAAAATTTAAATCACAAAATTAAAACCTTGTATTAAAATTATTCAAAGTCACAAGTCGATCTATATTTTTCTAAACACAAGAGGACTAAAAACAAATAACATTGGATCTTTGATTAATATTAATTACTATATATATATATATATATATATATAATTCTCGTTAACAACTAAGAATATACACAAATCTATCTATTTATCTATATATCTATCTTTTTAATAAAAAAACGTGTTATGCAAATTGAAATAGTTGAAATAATATTTATATAAATTTTTAAAAATTTAGCACTCACTGATATATTTATATACGCGTAAAATGCGTGTAGATACTAATTTTAAAAACCTAAAAAGTATATAAAAAGTTACGGTAAAAAACTTGTTTGATTAATTCCGCCACATAAATTTTGGCAGAGAGCATAAATTATTAGGAGCACCAAATAAGTTAGCAGGAAAACTTATTGATATATTTACACCAACTTAACAAACATATAAATTGTAATATGTCTAGTTATGTGCACATGCCCGACAATTAGAATATATAATATACAAATGCAAGAAAATATTGTAAAAAGTACTGTAAATCATAATAATAGATACTATTTTAAAATACCTAAAGGGTATATAAAAAATTGCGGTCAAAAACTTGTTTGATTCTCAAAATTTAATTTTCGTCACATAAATCTGAATGAAGGGAGTAAGTTATTAGGAGTATCAAATGAGTTAGGAGAAAACTTACTGATTTACACCAACTTAATAAACATATAAATTTTAATATGTGCTCCATACAAGTTGTTACTACTGAATTAATTTTTTGATACATATTTTAACTTTAATTTTATAACCAATAATGACAAATAATGTGGTGTAAAAATTGAGTTCACGTTAAATTTTCTTGATATGTAAAAATGATATATATTTTAACTTTAATTTTCTCGACCTGAAAGGTTATCTTATGTTTTAGAACTCAGCTTTGCGTTTTTTAAGCCTTAAATCTCATTTTACCCTCTTCGATTTGCGTACGTAATCTGAGCGTGTTTCCGAAAGCTTTTACGTTAAAATTTGATGAAAATAAGAAATTTCGCCTTAAAATTTATTTGAGTTGACTTCGTGCAATAATTTTGGTAAACGGATCCGGATTCGTATTTTGGGGATGTTGGTGGATCCGTATAGTAATTTGGGTCTTGGGCGTATGCCCGTAATCAAAATCGGAAGTCCCCAACCCGGACGGTCATTCTTGGAATTCATGTCCGAATCCCCCAATTAACTGCTTCTTCTAAGTTCGTTTCTACTATTTTGGTTTGACGGGACGTTCGGTGTTAGGATCCGGAGTATTTTGGGACACTTAGTCCCTAAATGAGAGATTAAGAGTTAAAAAATGGTGGGTAATCAGAACAGTGTGAAGACGACCTCGGAATGGAAATCCGATGGTTCCATAAGTTCTGTTAGGTGATTTTGGGGTGGGGAACGTGTTCAGAATAAGTTTTGGAGGTTCGTAGCTTATTTAGGCATGAAATACCGAAGTTTGATTTTTTTTAAGCTTTTGGTTCCATAGTGAGTTTTTTATCTGAGGGTCGGATTTAAATTCCGAAAGTTGTTGTAGCTCCTTCATGTCATTTGGGATACGTGTGCAAAATTTCAGGTCATTCGGGCGAGGTTTGGTTAGGTTTTTGATCGAAAGTTTGTTTTGTTGGAATTTGAAGTTCGTAGGCTTGAATCTTTGCTTAATTCGTATTTTCAACATTGTTTTAGGTGGTTTAAGGATTGGTACAAGTTTGAATGATGTTATGGGATATGTCCGTAGGTTTGGTTGAGGTCCCGAGGGCCTCAGGTGTGTTTCGGATGCTCAACAGAGCAATTTGAAGTTTGGAAATATTGCAGAAAATTGCAGGTCTGAATTCCTTTTTCTCGTTCGCGTAGTGTAGCCTACCCATTCATCGATTTCGCGTTTGCGTCACCTCTCTGGCGTTCGCGTAGTGTAATTCTGGAGAGGGGGGACTAGTTCCTCTTCACGTTCGCATAGAGCTTCTACTTTTGTAAAGCTTCACTGTTTCATCCATCACATTCGCATACACCTGCCCGTATTCACGTAGTTCATGATCCCCCACCTTCGCGTTCACAATGCTCCCTTCACGATCGCGAAAGGCATTTTTCATTTTGTAACGATCTGATCCGTCGTCACGGGAGTTACTACCCCGTTTTCCCTATTTTATGCTTTTATAGGTTTCATTATATGTGTTTGGAAAATTTGATGTAATTCGGATAGAGTTCGAGTAGAAATGAGAGAACAAGTCTCTTTATGAGAAGGTTAGTTTGGAGAAGTCAACCGAATATTTACGTATGAGTTAGAAGGCTTGGAATGGATTTCCGATGATTCGACCAGTTTCAGGGGATCATTTGTCACCTAGGAGCACAATCAGAGTTGAATTTGGAGGTCCGGTATAGAATTAGGCTTAAATTGGCTAAGGTTGGATTTTTGCGAATTCCGATTGATAGGTTACATTTTGATCCGAGGGTCAGAATGGAATTTCGAGAGTTTATGTAGCTTTGATATGTGATTTATGATGTGTGAGCACAATTTCAGGTTATTCGAACGTCGTTTGCTTGGATTTTTGTTCGAATGCGTGTTTCAGAAGTTTTTGATTAACTTAGGCTTGAATCCAATGTGAATTGATGGTTTCAGTGTTGTTAGCTATGCTTTGATGATGACCGGGTTTTTGATCGTGACAAGTTGGTATCAAAGCCTAGGTTACTAGGCCTCGCGAGTCATGATCCAATTTAGTAGGATCTCGGGGATCGATACGTAGACGTCTATATCTATCCCCGGGAGGCTACATAATTTACCCCTCTTGGGTTTTCTTGACTATTAGTATTGTCAGATGACCCAGTTTTTTCTCCTTCACCGGCAGAGAAAACTTTCTCAGATTCAGAACTTAAGTCGCTTTATGTGGTTGCATCTTCCTTCCTTTGACTAGTCTGTAATTTTTCATTCAAAGCTTTCCTCAAAGAACCAGATGAAACTGTTTTTCTTGTGAACATTTTCAGGCGACAAAATTTGGGTTTTGGGGGTTCATTAGTAGGGGTAGAAAATGAGGTGTTGAGTGAGACTGGTGGAGGAGTCCCAGGGTTGTCTTAAGGATTAATCATGGCGGAGGATTTCTGGAGATTTTAGGGAATTTTTGGAGACAAAATGGGTTTTTCAGAGATATTAGAGAAGTGAAATGACAATTATGAATGATGGGAGAGGGTTTGGACTGTATTTAAAGAGGAGTCATTATTAAGCCTATCATGATAGCTTTTTCAGAGGTCAAAGAGAAGTCTAATCAAATTAAAATTCTGGTCTCGCTAGAGATTAAAGAGTTACGCTTGTTTTTAGTGAAAAAATTCTCGTTTTAGTTAGACTCCTAGGATAATGAATCTAGTTCAATGCTTAATGGATATAATTTATAGAAGGTGTAATTGGGACTTCTGCTCATGATTGATAAGTTTATCTTTATAATTGTGTAAAGTATAGAAACATACCTAAACTTTCTTATGAGCATATACTGATGAACCAGGTTCTTCAAGTAAGACTTCTCTTGATCATGCCTCAAATGTCAGAGTAGAAAAGCTTTGTAAGAGATTAAGAATTAATATAAACACATGTCACAGGAGTATACTAGTCAAAGTGTGAGACTCAGTAAAAATCAGTCTAGATATTTACATTGAATTAAGAAATCCTAACCAAACAAGTGAATTCTGAACTGGACCTTTTAGGTGATCTTAATTATCCCTAATTCCAACATGTTCCTTTCAAAGTTTTCTCTACTTAGTGCTTTAGTAACAATGTCAGCTATTTGTTTATCAGTAGCACAAACTTCTATGGAGATCAACCCTTTCTCATAGTTATCTCTTGAGAAGTGGTGCCTAACATCTATGTTCTTGGTCCTTTTATGATGAATATGGTTCTTTGTCATACTTATAGCACTAGTGTTATCATAGAATACTGGTATGCATCCCACTTCTATACCAAAGTCTACTAATTGTTGTTTGATCTACAGTAGTTGGAGCATAAGAAGAAGCTGCAACCACATACTCAACTTCAACAGTAGATAGGGCTACTGAATTTTGTTTCTTGGTGGCCCATAATACAAGACATGAACCAAGAAAGTGAGCCATACTTGAAGTGCTTTTTCTATCCACTAGAAAACCTGTATAGTCTGCATCAACATAACCTGCTAGATCAGAATTACTACCTTCAGGTACCATAAGCATAATTCAGTAGTCCCCTTCAGATATCTCAATATCCTTTTGACAACAGCCAAGTGAGACTCTTTTGGATTAGCCTGAAAGCGTGCACAAAGTCCTACACTGAAAACAATGTCAGGTCTGCTGGCAGTAAGATACAAGAGTGAACCAATCATACCCCTATACAACTTTTGATCAACTGATGAACCAGGTTCATCGACATTTAATTTAGTGGCAGTTACAATAGGTGTATCTATTTCTTTAGAGTCCTCCATTTTAAATTTCTTGATTAGTTCCTTTGTATATTTCTATTGTTGAATCATGGTTCCATTTGAGCTTTGTTTGATTTGTAAGACTAGGAAGGAATTTAGTTCACCCATCATACTCATTTCAAACTCACTTCCCATTAATTTTGCAAATTCCTTGCTCAACCTATCTATAGTGGCCCCAAATATTATGTCATCAACATATATTTGTACAACAAGAAGATCTTTACCTTTTTCCCTTAGGAACAAAGTAATGATAATTTTACCTTTTTTGTACCCATGCTCCAGTAGGAATTTTGATAATCATTCATACCAAGCTCTTGGGGCCTGTTTGAGCCCATATAGTGCTTTGCCCAGCTTGTACACATGCTCAAGAAATTCATTGCTTTCAAATCCCGGAGGTTATTTTACAACCACTTCCTCCTTGAGGTAGCCATTCAAGAAGGCACATTTTGACATCCATCTGATGAATAGTGAATTCCATATGTGCTGCAAAGGCAATGAGAATCCTAATTGCCTCTAATCTTGTAACTTGAGCAAATGTCTCATCATAGTCTATTCCTTCCTCTTGGCTATAGCCTTGAACTACCAATCTTGCCTTGTTCCTAGTGACAGTTCCATCTTCATCAAGTTTGTTCCTAAAGACCCATTTTGTACCAATGATTGATCTATACTTGGGTCTAGGGACTAGGTGCCAAAAATGACTTCATTCGAACTGATTTAGCTCATCTTGCATTGCATCTACCCAATCTGCATCCTGCAAGGCCTCAGAAATATTTTTAGATTCAATAATAGATAGGAAAGAATCAAAGGCACACAAATTCTTTAATTGTTATCTGGTTTTTACTCCAGAAGTTGGATCAGTGAGAATTTTCTCAAAGGGATGAGAACTTTGATACTTGTGAAGTTTTGCAACCAGCTCGCTTCTGCTGGATGTTTCAGCAATTTTATGAGGAACATGTTCATGAGCAAGTTCTATTTAGTGGTTTATTTCAATTCCCTTTTGATTTCTTCCCCCTATCATATTTCCCTATAAGGATGAACCTGTTAAATCACATGTTCCTTCTGCATGTTCCACTTTGACTTGAGTTGATGATTCAGCCAAATCTTTGACTAGTCTGATGGCTTCATCTTCTTGTTATTGTCTCTCAGAAAAATGTTAGTTTCATCAAATACTACATGCACACTCTCTTCTACACACCGTATTCTTTACTAAAAACTTTATAAGCTTTACTATGTGAAGAATATCCTAGGAATACGCCCTCATTACTTCTGGGATCAAACTTTCCTAGAGAGTCTTTTCCATTATTGTGCACATAACATTTGCAACCAAAGGCCCTAAGATGCGATATGTTTGGTTTTATCCCTTTAAGTAACTCATAGGGAGTCTTCTCTACTAGTGGTCTGGTCATGCATCTATTTATGATGTAGCATGCAGTGTTTACAGCTTCTGCCTAGAAACTATGAGGTAATTTGCTAGATAATAACATTGTTCTTGTCATATCCTCAAGAGTTCTATTTTTTCTCTCAACTACACCATTTTGTTGTGGAGTCCTAGGGGCAGAAAAATTATGGTCTATGCCATTTTCATCACAAAATTCATCAAACCTAAAGTTTTCAAACTCAGTTCCATGATCAGACGTAATGGATGCAAGTTAATTTCCTAATTGTTTTTGAGTTTTCCTAACAAATGCAGAGAACATGTCAAATGCTTCATCTTTGGAGGTTAAAAATAAAACCCAGGTGAATCTCGAATAGTCATCAACTAGCACTATTACATATCTTTTTCCACCTCTGCTCATGGTTCTCATTGGACCACATAGATCCATATGAAATAGTTCCAACGTCTTGGGCGTACTTACCATTTTCTTGTTTTTAAAGGATGACCTTACATGCTTCCCCCTTGCACATGCCTCACAATCTTTATCTTCCTTGAACTTGATATTAGGTAAACCTACAACCAAGTCCTTGGAGACTAATTTGTTTATCTGATTCAGACTAGCCTGACCAAGTATTTTGTGCCATAGGAGGGGATCATTAACCAACACACTTAAGCACGTGAGTTTATTTTCTGAAAGAGTTGACAAATCTACAATATAAATATTGTTAACTCTTTGTCACTACAAAAATTTTTTGTCAGTGATAAGATTAATCAAAAAGCACTTGGTGGAGGTAAAAGCTACAAGGTTACCTCTATCACACAGTTGTGACACATTTATTAGGCTATATTTCCAACCATCTATCAGGTAGACATTTTCTATGGAATGAGAATCAGTCTTTCCTACCTTACCAACCCCTATGATTTCACCTTTCCTTCCATTTCTTAAGGAGACATTACCTCCTTTTAAGTATTGAAGTGAAAGGAACTGGTCCTTGTCCCCAGTCATGTATTTTGAGCAGCCACTATCCATATACCATATTTGGCTCCTCCCTTTCACTTGAACCTACAAAATAAAATCAGGGGTTAGTCTTAGGAACCCAAACTAGTTTGGGTCCCTTTCTATATGCAAAAGGATGGATTAAATTCCTTCTTTCCCATCTAGGCAAATTATTCTTTTCTTTAACAAAAGATCTGTTCCTTTGACTGGCCTTTTCTTTAGCATTGCATTCATACTTCTAATGGCTAGTCTTGCCACAATGTGTGCAGATTTTATTTTCAGGAAGAGTGAGGTACTTGCTTTTAGGATCCCATTTAGGTGCACGAGTTCCATAGCGAATACCTCTTTTGTTACTGCTATGATGCTCTTGTAACCAAGAGAGAGCGGCATATGCTTTATTTCACTTGCATGTTTTGTCTAGTTCATGTTTTACCTTTCCTAGATCTCCTTTTTAGATTTTGATGAACTTATCCTTTTTGTATAGTTCATCCTTCATTTTTCATAAATTTTCTTCTAGAGTAAGATATGTGTAATCAGCTATCTTCTTTCCTGTTCCTAGTTTCAGTTTCATATTTCCAGATCTAAGTTCTAGGGCAGCATTATATTGTTAAGTTCAAGAACCTGGTTCTTCAACTCAGCATTTCTGTTATCACTCTCATTTGCCCTAGACTCTAGACTTTTATATTTATCTATTAAAATCACACATTCTCTAGATAGAACTTCCTTCTCATTATTTAGAATCTCAGACTCATCAATGAAATCAGTTAAGAGTTCATCTAGCATTTTTTTAGACAAGAATTTGATTTTGTCCTTGAGATGAAGAATACTTACCTCTTGTTCATCCTCAGATTCTCCAGTGGCCATAGAGCATGATCATCCTCAGCTTCATCTTTAGAGTCCTCATCTGATGTTTCTCCCCAAGAAGCAACCATTGCCTTAGTTGAAACTTTATTTCTCTTTGGTTGAACCTGTTCCTTCTTCTTGTTCCTTCTTTTAGCTCTTTACTTTTTCCACTCGATCTCCCATTAAGGACAATTTTTGATCGTGTGGTCAGTCTTCCCACACTTATAGCAGCCTTTATTGTTTTGTTTCTTAGGAACTCTGGTTTTGATAGAGTTTGTACTTCTAAAAGCACCCTTTCCTCTCATTAGATACTTCTTGAAATTCCTTGTGATCATGGCTACTTCATCATCTTCCAAATCTGCACCTTCGATGATTTTGAGAGCTAAGCTTCTCTAATTTTTGGGAGCATTCATCTTCATTGTTTGTATCCTCATTTCATAGGCAATTAGGTTCCTAATTAGTTCATCCAGCCTGAGGGTTGCAATATTTTTGGATATTCCTGAATGGCAGTAATCTTGCTTTCCCAAGTGACTAGCAAAACTCTTGTTAGAATCTTTTCTACCTTGTCTTCTTCAAGGGTGGTCCTTGAGAGAGATTTAAGCTCATTAGTCAGAGTGATAAATTTGGTGTACATCTCCTGGATAGTTTCTCCTTCCTTCATAGTGAAATTTTCATATTGAGAGTACAAAAGAGTTCCTCTTGATCTTTTCACTTGAGGTGTTCCTTCATGAGCCACTTGGAGAGTATCCCATATTTCTTTAGCTATTGTAGAGCTTTGGATCCTGCTGTACTCATCTGGTCCTAGACCATACACGAGTCACTTCTTGGCTTTAGCATTTTTCTCTCATTTCCTCAAATCCTCAACAATACAATCAACCCTTATTTTTGGCACATCAACTCCTTCTGCATTCTTCTTAGTGGTGGCTAGGGGAGCATCAGTGACTATATCCAAAATTTCATAGTCTTCTCTTGTTCATCCACCAAGAGTAATACAAACCATTAAAAAGGAGGGTCTAGCAGTGGATTGCCCTTCCCAGTTCCCAGGTGGTGCACTCATCTTGATCTTCTCCTAAGGTGTTAGCCTCTTCAAGGATAACCCGCTCTAATACCAATTGTTGTTCTAAACATCAATACCACACAAAAGGAGGGTGGGTGATTTGTGTAGTACCTAAGTTTCGCACTAGAAGAACCTAGTTCTTCAAGGTGTTCTAACTTATACTGTTTGCAGAATTAAAATATAGAAACTAAAGAACACATATATTTTTACGTGGAAAACACTTGGCTCAAAAGGTAAAAAAAACCGCGACCTACTACTCAGTAGGATGTTCCCAAACATCCACTAAAATCAATGCGCCAAAAACAACATTTACAAAACACTTTGTAAACCTAAGCAGTAACTCTAATCCCAGTGTAGCACACAACCTCAATTGTTGCGACACATTAAAGTTAACTCCAACTTGAATAATAAACGTACCTAATACAATGGCTTCTGAGAAAGCTGGAAAGATACAACTTTAAAATACCTGCTACAATTGAACTAGAATAAAGATAGACACAATAAAATTGGTTCTTCACCATTAGTTCTTGTAGCTTCCGATTTTCACACTTGTATCACACACAAATTGCTTCGCCTAGCTCTTTTGCTCACAATTTGGTTTAACTTCACCTTATGTGCAATCACTTGTAAAAGAGAACCATCATTATATTTATAGAGTTAGTAATAAAAGTTTAATAAGAACTTAAATTGTGGATCCTTTGTCAATTCGAGTCCAAGGAAAACTCTAACTCTAATCCATATTCTTGATCCGGATGTAGTTCTCTCTTCATAACGAGACTTCAACTCATTATCCTATATGTAATCTTTTCGATCATTTCAGAATATATTCATCAAGATATTGCTACTTGACCCCAATGACTTATCTTCTTCATGTGTATCTCATGTGTATGGGTCATAACAACCGTGTCTCCTAAGATGAACCTGGTCTTTCATTGAGTTTGTTACTTATATTGGGCCAAAAGAGAAGAAAGGTAAAGAGGAATGTGGCTTGATCCTTGGGGAAAATAGAAACAGGTGGAAATTTGTTGAAGAGGGGAGTGGAAGAAGAGGAGATCGCTATTATGAGAAGAAGGAGGGGGTTTCGGTTTTCTGATAATTTTAGAATTTGGGGCTTGGGGTTATCCGATGGGGGTGATAAAAAGAGGGAGTGGGATTGGGATAAAATAGGGTAGGGGTTATTAGATGGGGGAGGGGTGAGTTAGACTAAAAAAGAAGAAATTAACATTAAAAAAAATTAAAACAAACAAAGCAGTCAGATTTTAGGGCGGAACTTGTGCGGTCGTAGCGCGGCCGCGTTAGTAAGAAAAGTGTTATCAAATTAGCGCATCCACTAGTGCGATCGCACTAAAATATTTAAGTCTAGGCAGAATGTCACCCCAATTAGCGCGGGCAGTAGCGCGGGCGTGCTACTGGGTGATTTGTTTTTCACCTGTTCTTACCACTGTCGATGGCCTTATCGTCCGCCTATTGTCACCTGCATTGGTTAGCATATTGTAAAAACTTACAATTAACAACTACAACTATTGTTAGGTTTCCTTCTAATCAGTGCCTTAGTTAATGTCATGTCACAACGATTACAAAAATTCAGTGAGTTGCCTCCCATCCAGCGCTTGATTTAACGTTGCGGCATGACGCATATAAGCACATTTAAGGCTCGCTCGACCTTTGAGGTTCCATTAGATTTGTCTCAGACACTTTATTTGGGGAGAGGTGATCAGGTAGGATATGGCGAGGCTTAAGATTTTTGAGGACATGACACTTGATAGGAAGTTATGGCAGTCACATATTACGATTGTAGGCTAGGAGGTAGTTGAGTCTTTCATTACTTTGTACCTTTGTGAGTTTAGTTCGATGGGGTTTTTTCTGAGATAGCTAGGGGCAATGTCATATTTTACTATTTTCTATTTTCGATGCAGGATCCATTTACAAACAATCATTTTTGCTTTGATTTTTTTTCTTTCCTGTTTTCTATGTTCCTTTTTCCCTATGATTTCCGTGGCGAATCTAATACTCCCTTCTTTTGTCTTTTTATTATCTTTAGTCGAGGGTCTTTTGGAAATAGCCTCTCTATCCCTTTTCGGGGTAGGGTTAAGGTCTGTGTACACACTACCCTATCCAGACCCCACTTATGGGATTTTATTGGGTTGTTGTTGTTATACTGCATTTGGATCTTTCATGCCTATGTATAACTTCAATATATGCCCATTGAATCTAAATGTGTGAGAGTCTTTCTCCAAGGCAATTTCCACAGCTCCTGAAGGGAAGACTTCAACCACTCGAAATGGACCAGACTATCTTGACTTAAGCTTACTAGGGAACAATCGTAGTCTTGAGTTATAGAGCAATACCATTTCCCCGGGTTTGAAATTTTGCTCAACAATGTTCTGGTCATGCAACCTCTTCATTCTCTCTTTGTACAATTTTGTGCTCTCAAAAGCAAGATGTCTGAACTCGTCGAGCTTATGAAATTCCATGATTTTCGTTGTGCCTGCAGCCTCAATATCTAAGTTCAGTTGTTTCAATGCCCACCACGCTTTATGCTCAAGTTCCACTGGCAAGTGACAGACCTTTTTGAACACCAACTTATATTGTGGCATACCAATTGGTGTTTTAAAAGATGTTCTATAAGCCCATAGTACATAATCTAACTTTTTCACCCAATCAGTTCTTGTGGCATTCAAAGTCTTGATTAGTACACTCTTTATCTCTCTGTTGGACATATCAACCTGCCCACCAGTCTTAGGGTGATATGGGGTAGCCATCTTGTGACATACATTATACTTTACTAGCAATTTCTCGAAATCTCTATTACAGAAGTGGGTGCCTCCATCACTGATAATCTCTCTTGGTGTCCCACAGTGGGTGAATATATTCTTCTTCAAAAATACTACTACCACTCTTGCTTCATTATTGGGCAACTCTACATCTTCTATCCATTTGGACGCGTAATCCATAACAAAATGTTTGTTTCCAAAAGAGCTGACGAAAGGACCGATGAAGTTAATCCCTCAAACATCAAACATTTCTACCTCTTGAATCGGGTTTATGGGCATCTCATGGCGATGAGAAATGTTCTCAGTCCGCTGATTTTTATTTCAGCCCTTCACCCATTATTGCACTCTTTAAATACTATTGTCCAAAAGAATCCGGCCTCTAGAACTTTAGCAACGGTCCTAACTCCTCCAAAATGCCTTTCATATGCTGATGCATGACATCCCTACAAAACAGAAGATTGTTCTATCTCGGGGATAGACCTCCGGATCATATTATCAACACATATTCAGAATAGTTAATGTTCATCCCAATAGTACATGCGGAAATCGTGATAAAAAGTTTTCTTTTGTATTGAGGACATATCATAAGGAACTATACCACATGCTAGGTAGTTTGCAAGGTCTACATACCATGGCACTTCCCCAAGCCTGGCAGGGAGTAGTTTCTTGTCTAGAAAGTTTTCCAGAATATCTTCAACCTCTACTGACTTTTCAGCTCCCTCAAGTTGTGATAGATGATCAGTGACTTGATTTTATGTAACCTTACGGTCAGGAATTTTGAGGTCAAACTTTTTGATTAATAACACCCAACGAATTAGGTGCGGTTTAGATTCCTTTTTCTCAATTAATACCTAAAAGCTATATTGCCAGTGTATAAAATTACCTTAGTGCCGATCAGGTTTGACCTAAATTTATCGAAAGCAAACACCACCGCCAGCATCTCCTTCTCCATTACCGTGTAGTTTAGTTGAGGTCCACTTAGTGTTCTACTTTTGTAGTAGATTGGATGAATTATTTTTTCCTTCCACTGTCCCAGCACTACCCTCACTGCGTAGTCACTAGAATCACACATGAGTTCAAATGGCTACTCCTAATCGGGACAACAATGATTGGTGCTGTGACCAGCCTCTTCTTAGCTCCTCGAAGGCTGCCCTACAATCATCATAAAACAAGAAGGGGTGATCTTTTTCTAACAAACTTATATAAAGGGTTGGCAATTTTAGAGAAGTCTTATGAATCTCCGGTAGAAACCGTCATGCCCGAGGAAATTGCCTTGACTGAAGTTGGAGGGGCAGCTTTGCTATCACATCTACTTTAGCACGATCCACCTAATTCCCTCGCTTGACACCCGGTGCCCCAAGGCTATGCTTCTTGTACCATAAAGTGGAACTTCTCCCAATTAAGAACCATATTAGTCTCGATACATCGTTTCAGCACACCAGTCAAATTTATCAGGCACTCACTAAATGAGTTCCCCACCACTGAGAAGTCATCCATAAACACCTTCATTATGTCCTCTACTATATCAATGAATATGGCCATCATGCACCTTTGGAATGTGGTGGGTGTGTTGCATAGGCCAAAGGGCATCCTTCGAAAGGCATAAATACCATATGGGCAAGTGAAGAAGGTCTTCTCTCTATCCTCTGGTGCAACGGAGATCTGATTGTACTATGAGTACCCATCCAAAAAATAAAAGTGTGACCT
>JASVEL010000731.1:0-62729 GCA_032618575.1 Nicotiana noctiflora
TTATTTCCTCGCCACTTCCTTCATATTAGGTTTCAGCCTTATTTGGTGTTCCTTGGAAGGTTTGTGTCCCTCTTCCAGTAGAATTTTGTACATACAGTAGGCGGAGCTGATCCCCTTTATGTCTGCCATGGTCTACCCAATGGCAGTACTACACTCCTTAAGTACCTGCACGAGTTGTTGTGCTTGCACATCTTAAAAACTAGATGAGATAATAAAGCTAATGTGGAGTCAGGTCCAAGGAACTCATACTTGAGATGGGCGGGCAGTTGCTTCAACACCATCTTTGGGGGTTCTTCAATGGATGGCTTGCTTGGAGAAATTTATCTATTTTCCAAGAGCAAGGGTTCAAATTCAAGAGTTTTATCCCATAGCCCTCTACCGTCTAACGCCAACACCCATTCTGATAGTTCTTCTCCATTAACCTCATCTAAATTCATCAAACATGCAACAAAAGGATCCTCAATAGTCAGCATCTCATCATCAGTCTCTACAATTACATCCACGACATCAATAACAGAGCAATTGGTGAATTCTCTTGGTTGCCTCATAGGTTTCTGCATATTAAATGTTATTTCTTCGGTGTTCAATCTCATCTTGAGCTCCCCAGTTTCACAATCAATGAGAGATCTCCCAGTGGCTAAGAATGGCCTTCCCAAAATTATGGGAATCTTTTTATCCACTTTACAGTCTACGATCACAAAATCTGCAGGGAATACAAATTTCCCCACCTGAATTAACACATCATCCAGGATACCAGAGGGTTGTTTCATAGCCCTATCAGCCAGCTGCAACAACATAGAGGAAAGTCTAGCTCTTCCAATACCCAGCCTCTTATAAATAGCCAAGGGCATAAGATTAATGCTTGCCTCTAGATAGTAAAAGTGAAATTATCTATAGTGCTTGGAATTGTAAAGCTCCCTGGGTCAGACAACTTTTTTGCAATTGGTCTAGTCACCACTACACTACATGTCTTAGTAAGAGTAATTATGGCCAAGTCTTGGAAATCAAATTTTCGGGAAATTAAGTCCTTTATCATTTTTGCATACCCATGCATCTCTTTCAAATCATCAATCAATGGTGTATTTACCTGGATTTGTTTCAGCATCTCAAATAACTTCTTGTATTACTCCTCCATTTGGTACTTAGCTAGCCTATGAGGGAAGGGTGCAGGAGGTCTCTTCTTCCAAATCATTTGAGATTGATCTTTATTAGCTTCCACATCAACTACTAGCTCCTGGGCTGTCTTAGCTTCTTTCTCGATCTCGATCTAGGTGCTATTTCGTTCCTGGGCAGGCTCGACTGTCACCTTTATCAGTTTCATTGACTCATCCGGCTCAATGCGTACTGGTATGAGTGTCTCAGCCTGTCTAGTTTCTTGATCTATCTCCTGCTCTACATCCAAATCTCTAGCATTATATAGACTCACCACCATCAGCTACTTCGGTCTTTGATCTTTTGGATTTATCTGGGTGTCTGCAGGTAGTGTCCTATAAGGACAATTGCTTAGAAACATCGAAATTTGGCCCATCTGCACTTCACTATTTTTGATCGCTGAATCATATGCATCTGATCTCTCACTAATTTTTGCCTTAAACCCAATAACATGCTGCATCGTTGCCTCAAGCCTAGCAAACCTATCTTTCTATCTTCCACCATGTTGCTGCTGAGGAGGGTGATACCCCTACTGCTGATTCTGATTATTGTATCCTTATGGCCTTGGGTAAGGTGACATATTATTAGGAGGTCTCATACCTCTCATGTTTCCATTGTTGAACTGTGGCTGGACTTGTATGTATGGCCGCTGCTGCTGACATTAATTTTGACTGCCCTGTCTCTGGCCTCCATAATTAGATACACGATTCATGTCTTTAGGGTAGTGATGATGATCATGTTTTGCATTCCACTAGTTACCAATTCGCTGACTAATGCAAGATGCGCACAAGCCCACATTGGTAGAATCGACTGTGTGTACCGACTGCTTCTGCCATGACTTTTCTACCTTTTTGGTGAGTATACTCATCTGTGTCAATAAGGTGGCCATATTTTCAGCCATAGAGTTGGATGAATCAAAGGGAACTGAGTGAACCGCTGGGGTGATATGTGCATTCCTGCTTATCTATCCCAAATTTTGTGCCATCTTGTCAAGCTGACTCTGGCCATCTCTCCATGTTTTTCTCAAAAATGCTCTTCCAGCTGAAGCATCAACAATGTTCTTCACGTTATCTGACAGCCCCATATAATGTCGCTGCCCCAACATCAGATCTAGAATACATGGTGCTGACATATAACCAACTTCCCCTTGAAGCATTGTCACACCTCTTTTTTACGCACCCGCAAGGATGCAAAGAGTTTTTCCAATTAAAGGACAATCGAGACGGGATTTATTTAATTATTTCAGAGTCGCCACTTGGGAGATTTATGGTGTCCCAAGTCACCGGTTAAATCCCGAATCGAGGAAGAGAATGACTCTGTTTAACAGTCCGCGAACCAGAAATCCGGATAAGGAATTCTGTTAACCCGGGAGAAGGTATTAGGCATTCCCGAATTCCGTGGTTCTAGCACGGTCGCTCAACTGTCATATTCGGCTTATTTATCTGATTTTTACAGTTATATACTTAATGCAAATTAATATCCCTTTACCGCTTTTATTATTATTATTATTTACGAAAGAGAATGTTGCCTAAAAATATGTTTCGAATCACGTCACATGAAATGCACCCGGATCCTCGACACATTCTTATTCAACATTTTGGGATTTGGATTTGGGCCGCATGAAATGCACGCCCGTATTTAAGAAGGTAAAATTATTAAAATGCGCGCCTAGAGCGATTACTTATTTACATTTTTGAGAAGGCCAGGAAATTCGCTAAGAAACGGCACATCTCGACATCTAAATATTTTGCATATGCATTTATGAGGGCCCCGCGATTTGTACAATTTTGTTAGGCGAGGCATAACTCTAATTCTAATTTAAAAGCAAACTACATTCCGCTATATTTATTTGAGAGTTAATTCAAGATTATTTAAAACATGTTGCGAGCCACACTACATGAAATGCACTTGTGGTTCACGACACGCTTTATTTAACCTTGTTCAAAATTGGAGTCGGGTCACATGAAATGCACCCCGATTCCTTTAATCTAATTACATCGTTCAGTTAAAGAATAATGAACCAGTTTCCATAATGTGACAACATCGTGCTCAACTATAACCAATTCGAGTAAACATACGAGTAGCTAACTAAGTGAGCAAATTCAAGACTATGGTGAACAATTACATAAACAATGAAAGCATAACTAGTTGGCGAGCATATGAAGGATTAGTCATTTTCATTAGCTAACTTCGACATTGCATGTTCAACAAAATCATATATTTACAAAAATAGTCTGAACCATACGAAAGTAAATCAAATACGAAACGATCCAAAATATTAGCGAGAAGAACAATATCGGAAAAGAACAACACCTTTATTTCTGCATATTTTTCGACGTACACAACGAGAAAACGAACCTTTTATGACGATCTCAAACCTCGACCTCTCCGGACAGAACTCGAACCAAACTGGAACCAAGGACAGCGACTAACCAACGACGTACCGGACCTCGACGAATGACGACGAACTCAACGGAAATGTTTACTGCTTCTCTTGCTGCCCGTTTTTCGTTACTGCCCGTTCTCCCTTCCTTTTCTTTTTCCGTTTTCCCGTTTTCCCCTCCTGCCCGTTTTCCTTCTTTTTCTTTGTTATCTTTTCAAATGTCTCCTACTGCCCGATTTTTTGCTTCTCTCTCTTTTTGCTTCAATTGTTTTGCCCGTTTTCTTTCTCTTTTTAAGAAGACAATGTCTTCTTTCTTTTGTTCTTTTTGCTTTCAATTGTTTTGCCCGTTCTCTGCCTCTCTCTCTTTTTGCTTTCAATTTTTCTTTTTTCAAATGTCTTTCCTCCTCACTGCCGTGCCTTTCGTTTTTTTCTTTCTTTGCTCACCCTTTTCGTTTTTCTTTTGCCGTCCAGAGACTTCCCTCCCTTTTTGCCTTCTTTCTCCTCTTCTTAAAGAAGAAGAGATGTAGTATATATTTTTTACTTTTTTTATTTTTATTATTATTTATTATTATTATTTTTTTTTTTAAAAATGAGACCCATCCCTCACATGAGCCCCATCCCCTTTATCTCCCTTTTTAAATTCAAGACCCATGTCTCTTTTGTCTTTTTTTCCTTGTCCTTTTCTTATTATTCCCCATCCCCATTATGTGTTGTCCCCCTGCAGTGTAGTGGACTCGGTTTATTACGGGCTAGGTCCGAAAATTATAAAACCGGGTAGTTTGAACCCGAATATTATTCTTCGCCCGGAACCGAGAATGGTGTTATTTAATTAATCCTAGGTAATCAAAATAACTATAATACTTATAATAAAAATAAAACTATTTTTTATATTTTTCAAGTTTAAAATAACTACAAAATATTTGTGAAACTATTTTTTTATTATTTTCGTTTTTTTATAAAAAGATAAAAATATAAAGTACTATTTTTTGTATTTTTCAAGTTTAAAATGACTACAAAATATTTGTGAAACTATTTTTTATTATTTTCGTTTTTATAAAAAGATAAAAATATAAAGTACTATTTTTGTATTTTTCAAGTTTAAAATGACTACGAAACATTAATAAAACCATATTTTTGTTATTTTTCATTTTTGAGGTAAAAATAAAGTAAAAGAGTCAAATTTAGCTAAAATAGCTATATTAAAACTAAACTAAATATTTTACGCTAAAAATATAGAAAATCTCGGGGAGGGTCAAAAATCACGTGTTTACAGTCAGTACTGAAAACACAAAGAGTTTTCAGACAAAGAACGACTAGACAAGTGTTTTTGACCCGACCCTTATCCGGAGGGACTAAACTAAAAGAAGAGGAATGTGACCGAGCCCTTGTATCTGAGCTGCCTACATATCCTTGGCTATAAAGGAATCAGGCCACGTGTAGTTCGAAAGTGAGTGAGGAAGGGGTATACCGAGGTGGAGAGCCAGTCGAGGTGCCGTTCCGTCGAGGTTCCGTTCCATCGAAGTTCCGGTCCGTCGAAGTTCCGGTCCGTGGTCCTGCTATTACATCAAAAATCAAAACATGAGAAAGACTAACTAAGCCTATCGGCTACTAGTTACAAGATTCCTATCTATAAGTCTTCTGAAGCTTGATCTTGAGTATTGGTTGGTGCTTCATGCGGACTCTAAATTTGAACCTTGATACTTGCTAGTTGCAAGTGCTGCTTTTCGGATCAAGACCAGGTATGTTGTGCTTGTGACCTCGGCCATGTCTTGAGCACACCACATCTTTCATCAACTTCTGCACTTAGATTAACTCCTTGCCCCTTTTTTTTTTTTAAACTTCTGTTGATCCCCTCGGACTGTTGACTCGCATTCTGGTTGCAAGCTTCTTTTGTTGCTATCTTGCATTGCACTCCGAAGTGAATTCCCTTACTTGTGATCTTCGAGCTATTCTCCTTCGAAGTCTGAATCTATCTTTTCTGATCCTTGTTGCCTTCCTTCTGATTTATGCTAGGGATTTCCGTTACACTCTACCGCTTTCCTCAACCAAATTCAAAAAAATCACCACTCCATTCTTCAGGCGGGCTCCCTGACTTCAACTATTACTTCAAAATAAAATCGCCACTCCATTCTCCAGGCGGGCTCCCTGACTTCAACTACTACTTCAAAATAAAATCGCCACTCCATTCTTCAGGCGGGCTCCTGACTTCAACAACATCTTTTGAAAATAAATCGCCATTCCTCTCTTCGGGCGGGCTCCTGACTTCAACAACATCTTTTGAAAATAAATCGCCATTCCTCTCTTCGGGCGGGCTCCTGACTTGAATCTATCTTTTCTGATCCTTGTCGCCTTCCTTCTGATTCATGCTGGGGATTTCCGTTACACTATGTCACTTTCGATTGTTCACCATCCTTATCAAATCTTGGAAACTGAGACGGCGTTCTGCTTTTCTGGCGGGCTTCTGACTTTAACAACATCTTTTGAAAATAAACGCCATTCCTCTCTTCAGGCGGGCTCCTGACTTCAATCATCAACTTTTGAAAATAAATCGCCATTCCTCTCTTCGGGCGGGCTCCCGACTTCAACAACATCTTTTGAAAATAAACGCCATTCCTCTCTTCAGGCGGGCTCCTGACTTCAATCATCAACTTTTGAAAATAAATCGCCATTCCTCTCTTCGGGCGGGCTCCCGACTTCAACAACATCTTTTGAAAATAAACGCCATTCCTCTCTTCAGGCGGGCTCCTGACTTCAATCATCAACTTTTGAAAATAAATCGCCATTCCTCTCTTCGGGCGGGCTCCCGACTTCAACAACATCTTTTGAAAATAAACGCCATTCCTCTCTTCAGGCGGGCTCCTGACTTCAACAACATCTTTTGAAAATAAATTGACATTCCTCTCTTCAGGCGGGCTCCTGACTTCAACAACATCTTTTGAAAATAAATCGCCATTCCTCTCTTCAGGCGGGCTCCTGACTTCAACAACAACTCTGAAAATTAAACGCCATTCCTCTCTTCAGGCGGGCTCCTGACTTCAACAACATCTTTTGAAAAATAAATCGCCATTCCTCTCTTCAGGCGGGCTCCTGACTTCAACAACATCTTTTGAAAATAAATTGCCATTCCTCTCTTCAGGCGGGCTCCTGACTTCAACAACATCTTTTGAAAATAAATTGCCATTCCTCTCTTCTTGTACCATTTTATTCTTGCTGCATCGACTCTTGAGCCATCATTTCTCCTAAATCACCTTGTTTCGGAACTGCTTTCCTCCTGGGTCGTGTTGCTTTCCCTCCTGACTGCTGGGGATATCTTTAGAACTGTTTACTTGCCTGCTGGGGTAATGCTGTTGGGGAAAATCTTCTTTATTTCCTCCTTTTCTACTTCCTTCAGAACCTTTATTCTCTCTCGAGATCGCTGGGGATTGAAGTGTCATCAGCTGGGGATTACCCTGTCGGGGGATCCCCTTTCCTTCTTCCTCTTTCCAAACCTCCTTCGGGGCTCGCGCTTCGCTCCCTTGAAAAACTTGTAGGATATAATGCTGCCGGTGAAATCTCGAAATCAATGTTTCATTTTCCGAGGACTGCTGAGGGTGATACCGGCTTCTTGCCTTTCTGAACGCAAGCTTCCTCGTCTTGTCCTGTCTGTTGGGGGTATAATTTCATCTATCACGGCTTGTTGTTTTCTTTCTTTCAAATCTGCTGGGATAACCGGGTTCAAAGATCATTTCCTCGCGTTATCTAGCTTCTTTCCCTAACCAAGTATTTGGTTTCGAGAAAATTTTCGCAACAGGAGAAAATTTTCTGCCCCAGTTTGAGAATCTTCTTCGTGGCATGCTTTGCTGCTGACAACCCCTTTTTCCCCTGTTTCAAAATCAAAGAAAAATTGGTTAGTTTTAAAATGTGGTGGCTGGTTGTGGTGCTCCTGCTGGGGATTGTTCTCCTCCTCTTTCCCTGCTCTGTGTTTCATTATCAGAACTTGTTGGGGATGTTATTATTTGATGATACTCATGCTGGGGATGGGTTTTTCCATTTATCCTTTCCCCGTTCTGTGTTTCTCAACTTGTTGGGGGTTATTTTGTTGAAGATGAGATTTCCTTTCTTCCTTTACCACTCTGTGTTGTCCGACCACCTCGGAGCTTGCTGAAGATAACACTGCCGGTAGATTTTCATTTCCTCAAAAGTGGTGTTTCACTCTTCTTGAAGGTTGTTGAGGATGACACTAGTTCGAAGACCATTTCCCTTAAGACTTTCCTTCTTCCCCAAGTGGGTATTGACTTCCGGAAAATTTTCAAACTGAAAAGAAAATTTTCTGCCCCAGTTTAATAATCTTCTTCGCACCCTACTTCTCTGCCGTCAATGGCATTTCCTTGCTTTGCATAATAATTGGAAAGTTGGTGGCAAGTTTTGAAGTCATTTCTCACTTGTTCTGACTAGACAGACATTGATGGGGAATTTTTTGATAAAAATGAGAAAGATAAAAAGAAACAAAATAGAAGACAAAGGAAAAAGAAAATGACTCTCTAGCAAAAAATATCTACAAAACTTATCAAACGCGAATACCAACTCCACTGGTCATGACATGCACATATGGTCTATCCTTCGTCTTTCACGATTTCTGTCTCGTGATTTCCATCTGATTATCACCTTTATTCGACTTGTAGTGCCCGAAGGGTTTTCACTTTCAAGCCTCTCTCATTTTGATTTTCTCTCAGCTTTCGTCGTCTTATGGTGCCTGTGAAGGTTTTCACCGGTAAGACTCTCTCATTTGTATTACTTTTAACTGGGGATTGGGGTATCATTGCCAAGACTCTCTCGTGTTTCCTTTCTGCCGGGAATCAGAGTCTTTTCTGCTGAGAATCAGAGCGTTATATTCTGATAGGACTCTCTCACTCGCCTGATGTGGCATCTTTTGAAGACTGATCAGAAGGTCTTTCTGGACCGTAATGTGGGATTTGGATAGGGCTAGAAAGAGAAGGTATTGAAGGCTCAAAACAAAATCAATTCTGGGTTCAAAATTTACAACCTTCGGACCTAAATTTATTTATAATTAACACAATTTTTCTTTGCCCCGGTTTTTACTTGGGGAATTTTTTATTACTTTATTTACACTATGACCGAGCTGTGAAGCGCCTACGTATCCTTTTTAAGGAATCAGGTCAAACGTAGTTCCCAATTCCTCTTTTTCAAGTTTCTTTTTTTTTTTTTTTTTTCACACATTTTTCTTTTTCTTTTCTTTATCTCTTTTTGTTGTTTTCTTTTTCTTTACTTTTCTTTATCCCTTTCTTCTTTTGCCTTTCAAACTTGTGTTTCTAGTCTTTGCAACTAATTCCGAAGGAGGGGATGAAAGAATTTAAAATAAGGCTCAAAGGGTTGACGATGGATAAAGTGTTTAGATAGCAGAACAAAATGCCTTCGTCATTCCAATCTTCAAAACATGCCAAGTGTAAACAACACAATTAACATTCGTCGTATCTTTAAAGCACAGTTGGACAACACTCTCATTTTCATTATTGTGAATGACCCCACGTCGATTTGGCCAGCTTGCCTTTAATTGTTTCCTTTTTAGTTGCCCCGGTTTCACATGACTCGGGATCCAAATAATCTCAAATTGTTTTTATTTCCTTTAAATGACCCGATCATCTTCCAATTGCTTCATGATTAACTTTTAGAATTAAGCCACAATTATGTGTGCGCATGTCATGTCACTAGATTCGGCGTTTGAGCACAAGACAAATCTAAAGGGTAAACAGAACTAAACAGATAAAATGCCCGGAAGTAACAAAAGACCGAAAGCTTCATTAAACTAATGACGAAATGGTTCAATGATAAAACAAGCAAAACAAACTAGAGTACAGCCCTGAAACAAAACTGGGCAGGACCAAAGCAAACTGTTAGGACAAAAGGGTTTGACCACAAGAAAACCCTGAAAATAACTCGGACAACAAAAATGACCACAAAACGAACCACCAAAGCTCCATCTAGCTGACCAAAAGATGGAGTATCTTCCCAATTTCCAAGCACAACATTTTAGCCACTAAGTTCTGCATCAATATTGCCAAGGTTGCCAACTGCTTCAACATTTTTAGCTCCAGTCGGTACACCCCCCCAGGGGATTTGTGTGCCCCATGTCATCATCATCGACCACAATCAACCACCCTTTTTGAATCATTCTTTCTATTTCCTTTTTCAAGGTACGGCAACTCTCAATATCGTGCCCTCTGACATTGGAATGGTATGCACATCGTGCAGTAGGATCGAAGCTTCTTGCACGTGGATCGGGAGTGTATTCGGGGAGCGGCGTAATCAGGCCGACATGTTTTAACTTTTCAAACAGACTTGCATAGGATTCTCCGATAGGGGTAAGAGCCTTTTCTCGCTTCAGCAACCTCTCCTCCCTAAACGCCTTATTTGGCCTGAAACCTGACCCAGGGGGGTTTCCGGTATGTTCGTGGGGGTTGGTAGGCTTTTTGTGGAGCTGGGTACCTGGAAGGTGAAGTACGATTTTGGGTGTCCCTTGGAGAGTAGTGGTGTTGGGGACGGGAGTAGCGTTGTGAAAACATAGTTGGGGGACGAGTAATTGAGTTACTCGAATGGCTGGAGAAGTTGTGATAGGCGGGTATATATGGAGAGTGCGGGAGATCATCCGGCATCGGGTTCATGGTACGGGTAAGGACAGAGTCCAGGAAGCTAGGTGGTGGCGGAGGTGGTGCTTTTCCATCCATCCACGCCCGATACATATCAGCCACGTGTTGTCTCAATATCTTGACTTCTTCTACTAACCCGTGGTTCCGTTCAACCAGCTGTTGTCGGGTACCTGTACCAACCCACTCAGTCTTGAGATTATCTGCCATTGTCCTCCGACTTCGTCTTACGGGGAAGAGTTATTTCAGAACCACAACCAACCACCTTTCTGGAAATGGACACAACAAAACAAAGCCAGCATGTCAGCATTAAGGTATCCCGCTTATTGACCATTCTTCTTTTTTTTTTTTTTTTTTTTTTTTTTTTTTTTTTTTTTTTTTTTTTTTTTTTTTGCCTACGTATCATGACCCCGCATGAATCAGACCGAGCGTAGTTCTTGCAAATTAATGCAAATTAATGCAAGAAATAAAGATATGTTTATTTGATTTTTTTTTTTTTTTTGAAGGAAAAATTACAGAAACCGACTACAAACTTGAAAAACTTTCACATTTTGTATCGGAGATTTCTACAAAAAATAAGAATATTTTTGGCGTCAATTATGACTATTTCTACAAAATTGGCCACATAATGGCTTATTTGACAAAATGACTATTTTTGCAAAATTTAATTAAGAAAGATAAACTTGAAATTTTTTTTTCATTCCGTGGCTCATGGGGCATCGTCCGGCATCACCATAAACCAACACAAGAATATTTTCATAAATTGGCCATATAATGGCTTATTCAGACAAAGTGGCTCTTTTTTGCAAAATTTTATAAAGAAGATATAAATTCAAAATTTAATCCTGGGGCCTATGGGGCATCATTCAGCACCGACACAGGCCAATACAAGACTGAAGAAGTTCAAATGCCAAAAGTGGCTATTTATGCAATGACCGGCCATGTAATGGCTTATTGGATAAAGTGATTATTTTTGTAAAGTTGAGTGATGACTCAAAAACTTGATTTTTTTTTTTTTTTTTTTTTTTTTTTTTTTGCGGATACAGCCTTTCGACATTTCCGCGAGGGAATATTTTCAGGCTGTGTCCAAAATTATTTACAAATGACTCAAAGTGGCTATTCTTGCAAAAAGCCTTCCGGTGTCTTTTTGAGGGACATTCGGCTTATTTTAAGCAAGAATAGCATCACCCGACTTATTTATAACAAAATCAAAAATTTGACATTTTTTGGTTATTTTTGCAAAAGGGGTATGAACCCGGACTTGATTTTGCGGCTATGGCCTTGCAACATTTCCACAAGGAATATTTCAAGGCTGTGCCCGCAAATTATTAAAAATGATTCAAAGTGGCTATTTTTGCAAAAAAACAGCCTTCCGGTGTCCTTTCGGAACATTCGGCTATTTTATAAAACAGCATCACTTCGATTTATTGAAAACTAAATTTTTTTTTTTTATATATTTTTTTTATTTTTTGCAAACGGGGTGTGAATCCGAACTTGATTTTGCGGCTATGGCCTTGCAACATTTCCACAAGGAATATTTCAAGGCTGTGCCCGCAAATTATTAAAAATGATTCAAAGTGGCTATTTTTGCAAAAACAGCCTTCCGGCGTCTTTTCGGAACATTCGGCTAAAAAATGGCATCACCTTGATTTTATTAAAAACTAAAACTTAGACATTTTTTTTTTTTTTTTTTTTTTTTAATTTTTTAAAGGGGTGGTTGGACCCGATGAGGGTTGCCTACGTATCTCACCTAATGGGGAGAATCAAACCAGCGTAGTTCGGTCAAACAAACTACATCTTTTGAAGGAAACAAACTATTTATTATTTTTTCGCACATTTTTTTTTTTTTAGCTTAAAACAAATTTTTTTTTTTTTTTTTTTTTTTTTTTTAGTAAAAAAAAACAAACTATTTTGAAATCACATATTTTTTATTTTACAACTAACGTTTTTTTTTCTTTTTAAGTAAGTAAAAAAAACAAACTATTTTGAGACTATTTTTTCATTTTTCTCAATATAAAAAAAACGGTTAGCCTGCAAGTCTGAAGCAAATATATACATAAAACAAACAAGATGCAGCAGGATGGTCTTTTCATTTCAGGTCACCTGTCCTAGACGGACCCAACCCCTGTGTTGAGTCCCCTAAGTCAAATGCAACATGATGCAAATAAACATTCCTACTAGGGATCCGGCATGAAGCTTTGTTATTCTAGGTTCAAAAACCTGGGTTTATTGTTCTAGACCTGGCTTACCCGAGCGGACAACTCGAGCCGAGGAGGAGGCAGCAACCCGGGAATACCGGAGCTTCACCGGTTTTGCAACTTATCTAAACCTCGTTCTAAAGTGGGAATTAGACACTATACAGAAAAGAAGTCACACGAAGTGCACCCTTCTTCACGATTTAGAAGACTCAGAGAGGAGATTGGTTTCGGCACGGTTTATATGTACAATCCACAAAATATCAAAGCGGTAAAAGCAACATTTATCACATTAAATACAAACATATAATAAAATCAAATAATAAGCCAAATACAACAATTATTCAAAGCTCGAATTCTTAAACCCTGAACCAGTGGTTCTGGGTTTATCGTCCCCAGCAGAGTCGCCAGAGCTGTCACACCTCTTTTTTACGCACCCGCAAGGATGCAAAGAGTTTTTCCAATTAAAGGACAATCGAGACGGGATTTATTTAATTATTTCAGAGTCGCCACTTGGGAGATTTATGGTGTCCCAAGTCACCGGTTAAATCCCGAATCGAGGAAGAGAATGACTCTGTTTAACAGTCCGCGAACCAGAAATCCGGATAAGGAATTCTGTTAACCCGGGAGAAGGTATTAGGCATTCCCGAATTCCGTGGTTCTAGCACGGTCGCTTAACTGTCATATTCGGCTTATTTATCTGATTTTTACAGTTATATACTTAATGCAAATTAATATCCCTTTACCGCTTTTATTATTATTATTATTTACGAAAGAGAATGTTGCCTAAAAATATGTTTCGAATCACGTCACATGAAATGCACCCGGATCCTCGACACATTCTTATTCAACATTTTGGGATTTGGATTTGGGCCGCATGAAATGCACGCCCGTATTTAAGAAGGTAAAATTATTAAAATGCGCGCCTAGAGCGATTACTTATTTACATTTTTGAGAAGGCCAGGAAATTCGCTAAGAAACGGCACATCTCGACATCTAAATATTTTGCATATGCATTTATGAGGGCCCCGCGATTTGTACAATTTTGTTAGGCGAGGCATAACTCTAATTCTAATTTAAAAGCAAACTACATTCCGCTATATTTATTTGAGAGTTAATTCAAGATTATTTAAAACATGTTGCGAGCCACACTACATGAAATGCACTTGTGGTTCACGACACGCTTTATTTAACCTTGTTCAAAATTGGAGTCGGGTCACATGAAATGCACCCCCGATTCCTTTAATCTAATTACATCGTTCAGTTAAAGAATAATGAACCAGTTTCCATAATGTGACAACATCGTGCTCAACTATAACCAATTCGAGTAAACATACGAGTAGCTAACTAAGTGAGCAAATTCAAGACTATGGTGAACAATTACATAAACAATGAAAGCATAACTAGTTGGCGAGCATATGAAGGATTAGTCATTTTCATTAGCTAACTTCGACATTGCATGTTCAACAAAATCATATATTTACAAAAATAGTCTGAACCATACGAAAGTAAATCAAATACGAAACGATCCAAAATATTAGCGAGAAGAACAATATCGGAAAAGAACAACACCTTTATTTCTGCATATTTTTCAACGTACACAACGAGAAAACGAACCTTTTATGACGATCTCAAACCTCGACCTCTCCGGACGGAACTCGAACCAAACTGGAACCAAGGACAGCGACTAACCAACGACGTACCGGACCTCGACGAATGACGACGAACTCAACAGAAATGCACTCTTCTCTTGCTGCCCGTTTTTCGTTACTGCCCGTTCTCCCTTCCTTTTCTTTTTCCGTTTTCCCGTTTTCCCCTCCTGCCCGTTTTCCTTCTTTTTCTTTGTTATCTTTTCAAATGTCTCCTACTGCCCGATTTTTTGCTTCTCTCTCTTTTTGCTTCAATTGTTTTGCCCGTTTTCTTTCTCTTTTTAAGAAGACAATGTCTTCTTTCTTTTGTTCTTTTTGCTTTCAATTGTTTTGCCCGTTCTCTGCCTCTCTCTCTTTTTGCTTTCAATTTTTCTTTTTTCAAATGTCTTTCCTCCTCACTGCCGTGCCTTTCGTTTTTTTCTTTCTTTGCTCACCCTTTTCGTTTTTCTTTTGCCGTCCAGAGACTTCCCTCCCTTTTTGCCTTCTTTCTCCTCTTCTTAAAGAAGAAGAGATGTAGTATATATTTTTTACTTTTTTTATTTTTATTATTATTTATTATTATTTTTTTTTTTTTTTAAAAATGAGACCCATCCCTCACATGAGCCCCATCCCCTTTATCTCCCTTTTTAAATTCAAGACCCATGTCTCTTTTGTCTTTTTTTCCTTGTCCTTTTCTTATTATTCCCCATCCCCATTATGTGTTGTCCCCCTGCAGTGTAGTGGACTCGGTTTATTACGGGCTAGGTCCGAAAATTATAAAACCGGGTAGTTTGAACCCGAATATTATTCTTTGCCCGGAACCGAGAATGGTGTTATTTAATTAATCCTAGGTAATCAAAATAACTATAATACTTATAATAAAAATAAAACTATTTTTTATATTTTTCAAGTTTAAAATAACTACAAAATATTTGTGAAACTATTTTTTTATTATTTTCGTTTTTTTATAAAAAGATAAAAATATAAAGTACTATTTTTTGTATTTTTCAAGTTTAAAATGACTACAAAATATTTGTGAAACTATTTTTTATTATTTTCGTTTTTATAAAAAGATAAAAATATAAAGTACTATTTTTGTATTTTTCAAGTTTAAAATGACTACGAAACATTAATAAAACCATATTTTTGTTATTTTTCATTTTTGAGGTAAAAATAAAGTAAAAGAGTCAAATTTAGCTAAAATAGCTATATTAAAACTAAACTAAATATTTTACGCTAAAAATATAGAAAATCTCGGGAGGGTCAAAAATCACGTGTTTACAAGCATTCCCATGTTTCATGTAGTTTGTCCATTAGTCTCTGTTTAAAGCACAAAATTTTATCAATTTGTTGAGCAATCTTGTTGGGTGGGTTGAACTTGTTGTAGAATTGCTTGACTAAATCCTCCCAAGTTGTTATTGAATTTATGGGGAGCTAGTTTAGCCAGGTCTGGGCAACTCCCGTCACTGAGAATGGAAACAATAACAACTTGATTGCTTCCTGAGTTAATTGGGCTGCCTTTGCGTTTTGCAGATTCACAGGAAATTCTTCAGGTGCTGTTGAGGGTCTTTGACTTGTGACCCTGAAAATAGTCCCTTGTTATGCAACACGTTTAGCATATTATTCATGATTTGGAATGATACAGCCTGTATCTGTTGTACTACAATCACTGTGGCCAGATTTTCAGTTGTGGGTTGTGCCCTATCATAGCTAGCAGCCTCTTGCATAAGATGTGCCTGTGGATTTTCTTCGTGATCTCCCATGTTTGGTCAAATTTGTTCGAATGTTGGTTATTGTTTGATTTTTTGGTTGGCCGGGTTCAAAGCCTTAAAAACTTTTTGAGATCTGATAGAGCTACGTATATTTCACCAGTTCTCGTTGAGTTTCTAGGCATTCATATGTACGAGAAAGTCAACAGACGTTAAAATTTTAATGTAAAGACTGGGTATAGAGAAAACTAACTGAACTAAGAGTTTTTGTATTTCTTTTTGTATTTCTTTCAATTGTAATTGATAACATCATTAATTCCCCGACAACGACGTCAAAATTTGATCACCCCCAACTATGCATTATAAAAAAGAAATGTAGACATTGCAAATATAACCTGAGTATTTAGCTAGGAGTCGGACCCACGAGGAATTAACCTATCAATTACTTTTGTTAGAGTTACTAAATTCCACGGAATCAACTTCCCAAATGTTGTGAATAACGATTGATGGTTTTTATACTAACTATGAATGATAGTAGATAAACAGCTGAAAATTAACTATGATTAAGTTGTAAACAATTTAGACAAGAGGGGTTGCTCTGATGGTAAGCAACCCCCACTTCCAACCGAGAGGTTGTGAGTTCGAGTCTCCCCAAGAGCAAGGTGGGTAGTTCTTGGAGGGAAGGATGTCGGGGGTCTATTTGGAAACAGCCTCCCTACCTTAGGGTAGGGGTAAGGTCTGCGTACACACTACCCTCCCCAGACCTCACTGAGTGGGATTATACTGGGTTGTTGTTGTTGTTGTTGTTGTAAGTTGTAAACAATTAAGAGAAGGTTCTAAAATTATGATTTTCCATATTGATGGAATCCCTTTCAGTTATGCTTCACATAGAATCACCAAATCATTTGTATCAATCATGAGTGCTCCACTTATTGTAAATCTCTCCTGAGTAATTACAATAATTTACTATACGCTCTATCCCGAGTTACACTAGTTGGCTTTGTTTGTTACAGCTCACTTTAGATTGCACCCAAGGCTTCGTCATCCCTAATCCCGCCTTTAAAACCACAGTTACAGATTCCTTCTATACTTTAGGAATGGTGTTGTTCAATAAATGACCAAAATATACACTCTCTCCTGAGTTATACACACTAAATAGGCATAGGTAATTGAGGATCCTATCAATTAACTATAATAAACACGTAGTTGAACAAATAGAGATTAAATTGGCAAACTATATTAATATAAACAAAAAGTTCATCTTTTAATATGTTCCATCAATAATCGAGACAAGAGAATTAGCTACTCATTCTAGTGTTCATCACAATAATATACAATTTCATCACAAATCGTAAAAACAAAAGGAAGAAAGGAAGAACTCGATATTGAAATCTCCACCTTGCCTCTTGCCTCCCTTTTTTTTGCACTAAACTAAGAAAACCTTGATAATACATCCTTGGGCAAGCTTGACCTTCTATAGGTTAAGTGAATTTACCCTTAGACTTCCAAGTTTACCCTTGAAAATTTACTTTCTGGAACTGGAATAGCGCGACCGCGCTAGTGGCCACGCTAGTAGCCTAACATTCTGCCTCAACCATCTGGACTAGTGCAGTCGTGCTAGTGGACGCGCTAGTCCAGGCCTTTATTTTCGGTCACACCTTCTTTTTACCTATACCCGGAAAGGGCATAAAGGAGTTTTTCCAAAAGGACAATCAAAATGAGATTTACTATTAAAGATTCAGAGTCGCACATGGGAGATTTATGATATCCCAAGTTACCAGTTAAATCTCGAATCTAGGAAAGATTGACTCTGTTTAATAGTCTATGAACCAAAAATCTGAGTAAAGAATTCTGTTAACCCGAGAGAAGGTGTTAGGCATTCCCAGGTTCCATGGTTCTAGCATGGTTGATCAACTGTCATATTCGGCTTAATTATATGATTTTAAACAATTATGAACCGATATGCAAATTTTAACTTTTAGCCGCTTTTATTCATTTTTAAAGAGAATTGCACCGTCATTAAAACATGTCTCGATCCACGTCACATATATGCACCCGTGGTTTTTGACATATTTTAACGTCGTTTGGATTTGATATGGGTCACATAAATACGCACTTGAGTTTAGGAAGTTAAAATTATTAAAGCACGCGCCAAAAGCAACTACGCATTATTAACTTTGCGAGAGCCGCGGAAATTGGCTAAATGGCACGCCTCGAGTTCTAAATATTGGAAAGACATAATTATACAAGGACCACACATTTGTCATTTTTGTTCAACACGGCGCACCTCAATTATAATTTAAAAGAAAACTATATTTGGAGGGCCGTAAACTATTTGTGTTACGAATACGGCTAGCCTCCATTGGCTAAAGGGAATTCAATTACCTAGGTGTTAGAAGGTCCAGATCATGCCATGGTTCCGATTAACGAAATATAAGAAAGAAAAGAAACTAATGGTTTGGAGTTAACATTCACAGGCCCAACGTGAGGCCCAATAGTTCAGGGAAAACATTATACGGATGTCACTTGGTGAATTACGCAGCATACTCTCATCTGGGCTCAAGCGAGGGCCCAAAGATCTCTAAGACGATGCCCGAATAAGATAGTTCCCAAATCACCCTATCGAATCCCATCAGCAGCAGATTACTATTTAAATAGGACAGAAATTCAATGATAAGAGTCTACGTATCACAATTACATAAAGCCTACAAACAGTTGAATTAATGATTAATAATATCAAGGACTTGACTAGAACCAAGTAGGTAATTATTTCAAACCCTTTGGTTTCAACCAATTTCATGCACGATTAGTGAAATATCATGAGTAGACATCTATTGGAACTTGACAAATGAATGGGCATGCATACTGTTGACATTTTGTTTAGCGAAATCGAAGAAAACAAACTGATAATAGGCGAATTTGATTATATTTATGCCCTAAATAATCACGCTTTATTGTTGTTTTGATATTGTTTATGATGACAAAATACTTTTATTAGTGTTCTTAGTGTGTTATAGGTACACTTGAGCTAATGAAGACTAAAAGAGCAAGTTTTGGAGTCAAAAGATGGTGAAAAAGGCCAAAATGTGGTACAAGTCATGAACTTATGTTGAAAATAGCCGGAAGGTGTGATTCCGAGCTATATGGGTGTTATGGAATGAATTTAAGTGATTTGGAGCTTCGAAGTCTGAGTAAAAGCTCAAGGAATTAAGCCGGGATCGAGTTCGGGGGTCAAATTTGATAGTGTAAGTACAAGCGAAGAATGGATGAGGCATATTGCGCACTGTCTAGTAAATTGGACATATATTTTCGTTCAGAACTCCATCTTGGCTCAATAATATATGGTTGGAAAGCTAACTCAAAGGGCTACAACTTACATGTTTGTAGTTTTTTCAAATACCCAACGTAAAAACAGGCTCCCTGAAGTTTATTGTTCGCGGTCCGTCAGCGACCGCGGACGAACCGCGGAAGGCTTCACAGCAGCAATACCAATTGTGTACAAATTTAGTTTTTTAGCCCTTAAAACCTCTATATAAACCCCTAGTTCGCCCAATAGAGGCATGTTGTCTATTTTTCACTACTTTTGCAAGATAATTAGTAAGAGAGAATCCTCTCAACTCATTCCTTTATTTTATATCAAGTATTTATTTATGATTTCAATTATTATTCTTGTTTCTTTGAGCATGAGTAGCTAAATCCTTTTCTAAGGTTTTGATGGAACCTATTGAGTGATGAACTTATCGTTTATGTGATTATAAATTGTTAGCTAGATTTCTATTTGTTCAACTTCATTCTTGTTGTAGTTAATTGGTAGGATCCCCAATTAGCTGTGCCTATTTAGTGTGCATAACTTGGAAAAGAGTGCATATTTAGGTTTATTGTTGAAGAACACCACACCTAGGTTATTGGAGGAATCTATAACTTTAGGTGTAAAGACGGGGTTAGGAATAACGAAGTCTTGGGTGCAATCTTAAGTGAACTATTCAAATTAAAACTAGCTAGGGTAGCTCGGGAGAGTGCACTAGTAAATTATTGTAATTGCTCGGGAGATGTTTACAGTACACATTGCGTTCATGATTGATAGAATATATTAACAATTTGTATGAGCGTAACGATAAGGGATTCCATCAATAGGGGAAATCAATACCTTAGTCCTTCTCCATATTATTTATCCAATATTCAATACTTTCTTTCAGTCTTTTAATTCTTGCAAAGTAGTTACTCGAAATTTACACAAAAATATATTCAAAGTTTGGGAACTTGATTCGGAAGTGTTCTTGGGTTATGATAGTTGCAATTGGTAGGTTAATTCTCTGTGGGATCGATTCTGGACTTATTAGACCAAGTTATATTGACTACGACCGTTGCTTGGACGTGAATCAATTTTGGCGTCGCGGCCGGGAAATTAACGGAATTATCAATTGCCATTGATAGAACTTCAAGATTCTTGTGTAGTCGGGTTCTTTCTACACTTTACATTGAATATTTTGATGGTTGTTGATTTTGGGTACTCAGGTGCATGCCTAGAAAATCTGCAAGGACTGGAGAACTAATTGAAGGACTCTCGGACCCCGAGCAAACTTTCCGGGCACGTAACAAGGCTATCAAACAAATTTAGCAATCTCAACAACCAATCAAACTAGACTTCAACATGGGTGACGTAGATGAACAAAACCAGCAAGCCGGGTTAAATATACAAGAGGCGCAGGAGGCACAGGAAGGTGCACTGTTTGACTGGGCACAACCCACAGCGGATAATTTGGCAACTGCCATCGTTGTGCCAGCAATTCAATCTGAGTCTTTCCAGATCACTAACAATATGCTACACTTGTTGCAAAACAAGGGATTATTCTCTGGGTATCAGGTTGAAGATCCACAGTAGCACCAGAAGAACTTTCTCTCGATAGGCAAGACACAGAGGCAACCGAATGTAACTTCGGAAGCCATCAGATTATTACTCTTTCCATTCTCAGTTATAGGAGCAGCACAAATATGGCTAAACTCACTCCCAATAAACTCCATTGTAACTTGGGATGAATTAGTCAAGCAATTCCACAACAAGTTTCATCCACCTAACAAGACAGCTCAACAAATTGATGAGATTGTGAGCTTCAAGCAGAAACCAATGTAGACATTACATGAAACTTGGGACAGATTCAAGGGTATGCTTGTTATGTGTCCTCACCATGGGATTCCTAAGCAGATGTTGGGTCAAAGGTTCTACATGGGGCTTTCTGATAGTATGAAGAATATTGTAGATGCTTCAGCAGGTGGGGCCTTTCTGAGCAAGACTTGGAGAGAGGGCCAAAATTTGCTAGACAAAATGGATCAAAATTCTGGGTGGACAACCAGGAATGCTCCTATCACTCCAGTGGTACACTCTGTACCTCTGGATCCATCCAACACTCTAGAGGAGAACGCGACAACATTATTGATACAAATGAGCATCCAGACAAAGAAGGTGGAAGAATCAGGGGTTAAGCAGCAGGTTCACATTGTAGATACTACCAATGGTGGTCTATGCATATCTTGCATTAGCCAACCCATAGGTAATCCATGGGCTGCAGACCAAGAACATCATCATCAGCATGAGGATATGAACTATGTGGCAAATTATCGAGGGCAGAGACAAGGTAATCCCAGTTGGGGTCAGCGGGCTCCACAGCAATACAGGCCTCCATAACTACAATATAATGCAAGAGGTATGAGGCCATCACACAACATGGCTCCATATCCTAGACCTCAGAGTTTCGGCAATCAATAGCAGGGATATCATCCACCTCCACCACAGCATAGGGGTAGACATGACGATGGGTTCGCAGAATTGAAAGCTATGATGCAGCAGGTAATTGGGTCAAATGCCAAATCCAATGAAAGAATAGATACACATGATGCAATGATCAAAAATATGGAAGTGCAGATGGGCCAGATTGCTATGTCACTTAACAATCGTCCTCAAGGGACATTGCCTGCAGATACACAAACAAACCCAAAAGACCAAGTCCCAAAGCAGATGATGGCAGTGACTCTGAGAAGCGATAGAGATCTTGATGCTGAGAATGAAAGTGAGAAAATCGACAGACAGACTGAGATACCCACTCCATTGCCCATTGAATTGGATGAGTCCACAGGGTTGACAAAAGTTACAGTCCAGCTAGTTGCTGAAAATAAAGAGGCAAAGCAGGGGACAGAGAAAGTAGTTGAACATGTAGAGCAGCAGGTCGAAGAGAAAGCAATAGAGAAAGAAAAGTCCCAAGTCATTGGGAAGAAGAGGCCTCCACCAGCATTCCCCCAAAGGTTGGCCAAGCACCAGAAAGAAGAGCAATACAAAAAGTTCTTTGATATGCTCAAGAAAATCCAGGTAAACATTCTCTTAATTGACGTTTTAAAAGAAATGCTTGGGTATGCTAAGATGATGAAAGACTTGATGTCGCGGAAATTTGATTTCCAAGAGTTGGCCACCGTGACCCTTACCCAGACTTGTAGTGCAGTGGTCTCCAGACCCATTGCTGAGAAGCTATCTGATCCAGGTAGCTTCACCATTCCATGCACTATAGGAAATTATGCCTTTGCAAAGGCATTGTGTGATTTGGGGGCAAGCATTAATCTCATGCCCTTGGTTATTTATAAGAGGCTAGGCATTGGGAGAGTCAGGCCTACCTCTATGTTATTACAGCTTGCTTATAGAACGGTCAAGCGTCCATTTGGTATTTTAGATGATGTGCTTATCCATGTAGGGAAGTTCGTTTTTTCCGCCGATTTTGTGATTCTTGATTGCAGGGTGGACGAGGAAATTCCTATAATTCTAGGAAGACCATTCCTAGACATCGGGAGAGCTCTAATTGGTTGTGAAACTGGGGAACTCAATATAAGGTTGAATGATGAGAAGATCATATTCAATGTGCAAAAATCCATGAGGCGCCCTAGTGAGTTCGCGAATTGCTCTCTTATTGATGCGGTTGATATGATAGTGGAAACCGACGATGCAGAGTTGACCATTGAAGATCCACTTCAAGCATGCCTGATGAACTTGGAAGAGGTAAATGGTGAAATATTAGCAGAATGGGTACAATCTCTGGAAGGCAAGGGGTTTTGGGAGAGAGAGCTTGAATTCGAGCCTCTACACTTAGAGAAAAGAGAGACCCCTCCTACAAAACCATCCATAGAAGAGCCACCAAAGATTGAGCTTAAGCCACTACCATCTCATCTGAGGTATGAATTTCTAGATCCTAACTCCACTTTACGTGCTAATACTTCATCTGGTTTGCTAGATGTGCAGGCTCAAAAGCTATTACAGGTACTCAAGGAATGTAAAGCTGCCAGTGGTTGGACCATGGCAGACATAAAGGGGATCAGCCTTACATACTTCATGCACAAGATTCTCCGGGTAGAGGGGCACAAACCTTCCAGGAAACGCAAAAGAAGGATGAACCCGAATATGAAGGATAGGGTGAAAAAGAAAGTGATAAAGTGGCTAGACACGGGGTAGATCCCAGGTAAGCTTTCTCACCCTTCTGTGCTATACATGTATTATTATGCCATGAGGACATGGCATGATTTTAAGTGTGGGGTGGGAGACTTATCTTTTATTATATATTGTATATAGTAGATGTAGCTTTAAATTATATTAGCTGGCTTGGCCCGATGACGATGATGGATACTTGGCGACGGGTTTCTTAAGGGTCCAAGTCGGAATAATAAAAAAACACAAAAAAATCGGAAAACTTAAAACTCCAAAAATATGAGTAGAAGACTCTTCCTGATGACGGACTATTTAGGACAAGTACTCTTGAGGGAGGTAGTCCACATAGGAATTTTTCTTTCTTTTATTTTCTTTTTCTAGGTAGTGTATCACCTCCCCCTTGGTTTTTCTTTTGACCACGGTTCTTTTCCAAGGGTTTTTATTGAACCGGGTTCGGTAGATTTTTCTTTTTTTAGGATTAGAGGACAAAGGGTAACATGTAACCCCAAGTATCCACATTAGCAAAGCTTAATTGAACTTGAAAATATATTATCTAAGCTTGACAGTAGATTCTCAATATGCCTTAAATTGCACAATACAGCTTGCTTGAACATTGATAGGACTTTGTAGATAAACCGGATTCTAAATGAGTTGCATGCTATGTGTGTGCGAGGTTTTACTTACATTGTATGCTTTACATGACGCCTAGAACTTGCCCTGTGTGTTTGCAAAGCGAAATAGAAGTTGTTTGGTTGTAGAAAGGATAGAGCCATTTTTTTGTGTAACCCCATAAACCAATAGACATGAATTCACCCGTACATAATATCCTAGTTAACCCCTTTGAGCTTAAAGTCTATTCTTTGATAACCCTTGAATGTTCAAAATCAAAATCATATATTGTTCTACTTTACCTCCAAGAAGCACTTGTATTGTAATGAATATGCAAAAGTCTAAGTGTGGGATGAAGGGAAATTGAAAAAGGGAAAATCAAGAATGAATGGTAGAAAATAGTGAACTGACCAAAATAATGTAAATGTGTTGCAAAGCAATGAGATATTCTGAGAAAAAGAGCTATATCAATGTATATATGAAAATTAGAAAGGTCGGTTACACCAACAAAAGACAAGTGGGGGATTCAGAGTAAATAAAGGTGAATGAACGTTTAGGGGAGACATAAGGAAGAAAACGAAAAAGGGAAGTTGTAAAAAGGAAAAGAAAAGTACTTAGGGAGGTTAGTCACTATAACCAAAAGTATCATACCCGTCCCGTAGCCAACAGTACAACCCTTAAAGAACTCTTGATCTATGATTGAATAACTCGATTAGTGGAGTATTACACTAGGGGAAAGCCTATGGTGTGTCTGTATGCATATGAATGTTCTTTGTTGAGAGTGAATAAATTTTTCCGATATTTATAAGTTCCATGTTCTGAATTATTTATGTGTGGGAACTTCTCTCAATAAACTATGTAAGGGTGTGTAACTCAAGAGGAAGAAGGTAAATTTGTAAGTTTTTGGCAATAATTAGAGTAAGCAATAATGTGCTGGCATGAGAGTTTACAGTTGGGTAAGGATTGTGTATATCTTAGGTTAATCATGAAAAATAGCTTTTGTGACATAATTTGGGGGAGACATAAATAAAATTGGCCTAAAGTGTGATTAAGGTTCCTCGAGGACGAGCAAAAGTTTAAGTGTGGGGTATTGATAATAGGTGAATTTGACTATATTTATGCCCTAAATAATCACGCTTTATTGTTGTTTTGATATTGTTTATGATGACAAAATGCTTTTATTAGTGTTCTTAGTGTGTTATAGATACACTTGAGCTAATGAAGTCTAAAAGAGCAAGTTTTGGAGTCAAAAGATGGTGAAAAAGACCAAAGTGTGGTACAAGTCAAGAACTTATGTTCAAAATAGCCGGGAAGGTGTGATTCCGAGCTATATGGATGTTATGGAATGAATTTAAGTGATTTGGAGCTTTGAAGTCTGAGTAAAATCTCAAGGAATTAAGCCGGGATCGAGTTCGGGGGTCAAATTTGTTAGTGTAAGTACAAGCGAAGAATGGATGAGGCATATTGCGCACTGTCTAGTAAATTCGACATAACCTTTCACTCAAAACTCCATTTTGGCTCTATAATATATGGATGGAAAGCTAACCCAAAGCTAACAGGGTGAAAAATTGCGGTTCATTCGCGACCGCGGATGAACTGCGGAAAAACAGGCTCTCTGAAGTTTACTGTTCGCGGTCCGTCACAAATTTAGTTTTTAGCCCTAAAACCTCTATATAAACCCCTAGTTCGCCCAATAGAGGCATGTTGTCTATTTTTCACTACTTTTGCAAGATAATTAGTAAAAGAGAATCCTCTCAACTCATTCCTTTATTTTATATCAAGTATTTATTTATGATTTCAATTATTATTCTTGTTTCTTTGAGCATGAGTAGCTAAATCCGTTTCTAAGGTTTTGATGGAACCTATTGAGTGATGAACTTATCGTTTATGTGATTACAAATTGTTAGCTAGATTTCTATTTGTTCAACTTCATTCTTGTTGTAGTTAATTGGTAGGATCCCTAATTAGTTGTGCCTATTTAGTGTGCATAACTTGGAAAAGAGTGCATATTTAGGTTTATTGTTGAACAACACTATACCTAGGTTATTGGAGAAATCTATAACTTTAGGTGTAAAGACGGGGTTAGGAATAACAAAGTCTTGGGTGCAATCTTAAGTGAACTATTCAAATTAAAGCTAGCTAGGGTAGCTCGGGAGAGTGCGCTAGTAAATTATTGTAATTGCTCGGGAGAGGGTTATGGTACACATAGCGTTCATGATTGATAGAATATATTAAAAATTTGTATGAGCATAACGATAAGTGATTCCATCAATAGGGGAAATCAATACCTGTAACGACCCGACCGGTCGTTTTAGAAAATTACGCCCCAATCCCGAATTTAACGGTTCCCCTAAGTTCATTTCTGCTATTGTGGGTTGCCGGGAGAGTCGGTTCCGAAAATTTGAGCATTTTGGGACACTTAGTCCCTAAATAAGAGCTTTGAAGCTAGAAAATGGTCTGTAGCCGGAACAGTGTTAAGACGATATCGGAACGGAAATCCGATGGTTCCATTAGCTCCATTAGGTGATTTCGGGGTTGGGAGCGCGTTCGGAATGTATTTTGGAGGTCCGTAGCTCAATTAGGCTTGAAATACCGAAGGTTGAAATTTTGGCGAATCCGAACGATAGGTGAGATTTTGATCCGGGGGTCGGAATGGAATTCCGACAATTTCTGTAGCTTCGTTATGTGATTTTGGACATGTCCGCAAATTTTCAGGTCATTCGGACGTCGTTTGGTCGGGTTTTTGATCGAATGTGCAATTCGGAAAATTTCAAGAAATTTAGGCTTGAAATCGATGTGAATTATGGGTTTCGATGTTGTTAGACGTGTTTTGAGGACTGGAACAAGTTCGAATAAGGTATTAGGATATGTTGGTGTGTTTGGATAAGGTCCCGAGGGACTCGGGATGAATTCGGGTGATTAAACGGCAAGAATCTTAAAAACTTGCAGCAGGCTGGTGCCTGCCTTCTGTAGTATTCGCTTCTGCGGAGCTTGGACCGCAGAGGCGAGTCCGCAGAAGCGACATTTGCTCCGTAGGAGCAAGTTCATGGGAGGCCGGCCTAGTTCGCATGAGCGGACTTTGGATCGCGGAGGCAGTCACGCAGGAGCGGAAAGCCTTCCGCAGGAGCTGGAGTGGACTGTTTGGTGGCCCTCCGCAGGAGCGGACTTTTGTCCGCATAAGCGAAGTCGCAGAAGTGACTGTGCTTCCGCAGAAGCGACTTTTGAATAAACGGCCAAGTGTCGCAGAAGCGACCATATGCCCGCAGAAGCGGAATCGCTGAAGCGACCTAGAGACCGTAGAAGCGGAATGGAGCAGCCAGGCCTGGGCTTCGCAGAAGCGACAAAATGTCACGGAAGCGGATCCGCAGAAGCGAAATTTCGTCCGCAGAAGCGGAAATTGCAGAGAGTTAATTATATCAGAAGTTAGAAATTTCAGAAACATTTTCAAACTTTGAGGGCTCGGCTTAAGAGGCGATTTGGGCGATTTTGAAGGGAGATTCAAGGGGTTTCTTCAGGTAATCAATTATGGACTCCAATTATGATTGTTGTTGATAATATTATGCAAGTTTTTCATGAAAATGGAGGAATTTGGGGTAATTAATGGGGTTTTTCACCCTAGACCAAAACCTTTAAAAAACCTTTGATTAGAATGGGCTAATGGAGTCCGATTTTGATAAATTTTATATGCACGGACTCGTATTGAGATAAGGAACCCGAATATATAATTGTCGTGATTTTTCGATAAGCGTACCGAAAGTCGGGTTTTGGCAACTTGTGGGTTTTGGTGAATTTTGAGTTAATTTGATTGGGTAATGCCCAATTGGCCTATTTTGATGTGATTCTATTGATTTTTATCGGATTCTACACTTGTGGAGGCCGACATTCGTGGCAAGAGGGTTATTACATAGCGGTTTTGTACCGGAATTGAGGTAAGTAGCTTGTTTAACTTCGTGTGGGGGACTTTCACCCCTAGGATATTATTGTGATACTTTAAATGCCTTGTACGCGAGGTGACGGGCGTGTACATGCGCTGGTTGTTGAACACATACTTTACTCAAAATGTTCAATGAGTGATATTCCTGTTTTTAGTTGTTAAATTCGATATTCCTACCCGGTAGTAGTTAGAAAAGCATGATTAGATAGAATCTAATTGTCTAGTTGCTTAATTGACTTACTTGAGTTTTCTTGGTAATCGCTGGCGCCGTTCATCGGCGAAGTTATCATTAAGCATATTATACTTCTCTCTGTGTATTCCTTTACTTGCTGTGGTTATGGACTACGGGTTCGATTCCCGAGATCCTGAGATTATTGAAATATGGACTACGGGTTCAATTCCCGAGATCCTGAGATTATTGAAATATGGACTACGGGTTCAATTCCCGAGATCCTGAGATTATTGAAATATGGACTACGGGTTCAATTCCCGAGATCCTGAGATTATTGAAATATGGACTACGGGTTCAATTCCCGAGATCCCGAGATTATTGAAATATGGACTACGGGTTCAATTCCCGAGATCAAGAGATTATTGAAAATATGGACTACAGGTTCAATTCCCAAGACCTGGAGTGGTATTGTTTGTGGACTCCGGGTTCGATTCCCGGATATCCTGAGTTATTGAGATATGGACTGCGGGTTCAATTCCCGGAGATCCTGAGTTATTGTTGTGGACCGCGGGTTCGATTCCCGGAGATCCCGAGTTATTGATATATTATTGAGATGTGGACTGCAGGTTCGATTCCCGGAGACCCAGAGGTACTGAGAATGGGACTGTGGGTTCAATTCCCACAGATCCCGGATTCGTTTATTTGAGTTGGTTATTTGTTGTTAGCTTGATTGTAGACAGTTGTAGTAATCATCGTAATGTTGTTATTTCGGAAATTATTGTTATTTCCATTTAAACTATTTAGTTTGTTATCATCATTATATTATTGTTTCTCAGTAGGGCCCCGACTTTCCTCGTCACTACTCCATCGAGGTTAGGCTTGGCACTTACTGAGTACCGCCGTGGTGTACTCATGCTACTCTTCTGCACACTTTTGTTGTGCAGATCCAGGTACATCAGAGCAGGCTCGTGCTAGGTGATTCCGCAGCTTTCCGGGAGACTTCGAGGTATGATCTGCTACGTCCGCGGATCCGGAGGCTTCCCTTATATTCTAGTAGTACTAGTTGACATTTTTCTTCATTTCGTTGTTAGATACTCTTTACACATAGAGCCACGGTTGTATTTCTCTTTTAGTCTGTGTTACCGTGGGGTTCCGGATCTTGGTAGTGTTTTATTCATTGTGTGACGGATGTATGTGCCAAGCGGCACGGATTACATATCTTTTATGCTATTTTCCGCTGTTTCTTATTTAAGTATTTATAACTTGTATATTCCGCAACGTGTTAGGCTTACCTAGTCATGGGGACTCTGGGTGCCATCACGACATGTTCACAATTGGTGAACTAGGGTCGTGACAAGTTGGTATCAAAGCTCTAGGTTCATAGGAGTCACGGGACACGGACCGGTTACTTAGAGTCTCGCTGATCGATACGGAGACGTCTGTATTTTTCTATGAGGGGCTATGTAACTGTTTAGGAAACTATTCATTTCTTTTGGATTCCTTATCGTGCGACATTATTGGCATCAAAAATCTAAACTATTGCTTTCTATTCTCTCACGGATGGTGAGGACACGAGCTACTCGCGATGATCAAGTACCCGCGCCCCCTGTTGCAGCCGTCAGAGGCCGGGGCCGAGCTAGAGGACGAGGACGCGCCCGAGGTGCAGCCACAGCACCCGCGCGCGCTGCCGCTGATGTGCCACAGGTAGACCAGGTTAGAGCGCAGGCACCTGGTACACCGACTACAGCTGCTACTACTCCAGCACTACAGGAGACCCTGGCCCAGTTCATGAGTATGTATACCACTTTAGCTCAGACAGGACTGCTTCCTCTCGTCGCAGCTACATCTCAGGCCGGGGGAGGGGGCCCAGACACCCGCAGCCGTTACACCGGAGCAGCGTTGTGCCAGTGGGACAGGTTCCGGATATTTTGGTTATGCCTCCTGCTGCCCCAGCACAACCAGGAGGTGAGACCAGTTGCCTCTGAGGACGAGCAGCGTAGATTGGAGAGGTTCAAGAAATATGACCCTCCAGTGTTTAGTGGTTTAGCTTCAGATGATGCATTGAGTTTTCTGGAGGAGTGTCATCGTATTCTTCGTACTATGGGGATTGTGGAGACCAGCGGGGTTTCCTTCACTGCTTTTCAGTTTCGTGGGGCCGCTTATGATTGGTGGCGCACGTATGAGTTGGATAGTCCAGAGGAGTCTGCTTCATTGACTTGGACGCAGTTTTCAGATCTGTTTTTGAGGGAGTTTGTTCCACAGAGCCTTAGGGATTCTTGGCGCTCGGAGTTTGAGCGGTTGCGACAGGGCTCCATGTCGGTATCGGAGTATGCTATCAGTTTCACCCGCCTAGCCAGGCATGCACCGGCTTTGGTAGCCACGGTTCGGGAGCGAGTGCTGAGATTTATTGAGGGCCTTGTTCCGCCGATCCGATCCAGCATAGCCAGAGAGTTGGAGACAGATATATCTTATCAGCAGGCAGTTAGCATTGCCAAGAGGATCGAGAGTATGCTCCCTAGAGAGCGGAGGGAGAGAGAGGCCAAGAGGTCTCGTGAGTCGGGCCATTTCTCCGGTGCCCGCACTTCATCAGCCGGTCGTTTTGGCAGGGGTTATTCCGGTCGACCAGTTCACTCGGCATTGCCCGCAGCCGGTAGTACTCCGGGTCTTCCAGCACCTCAGGAGCCTTATTATGCTCCCCCAGTTTCCAGTGAACCTCCTACGCGGGGTCCTTCCAGGGGTCAGACTAGTGGGGGTGAGGCCGGTCAGTCACAGCCACCGCGTCCTCCCAGAGCTTGTTTTGAGTGCGGGGATACTCGCCACCTGGTTAGGGAGTGCCCTAGGCGCAGGAGAGGAGCCCCTCATCAGTCATCACAGCATCCGCGTGGTTCTCAGGGCCAGCAGGCTATCATTCCAGCCCCAGCTGCCACTCCACCTGCCCAGCCATCCAGGGGCGGGGGTCAGGGTTCCAGAGGCCGCCCTCGAGAGGGGGGACAAGCCAGATTCTATGCTATTCCTGATCGCGCTGCGGCTGTTGCATCTGACTCCGTTATCACGGGTATTATTATGGTTAGTCACAGGGAGGCATCGGTTCTATTCGACCCTGGTTCCACTTTTTCATATGTGTCTTCTTACTTTGCTTCTCATCTGGGTGTGCCTCGGGATTCTTCGAGTGCCCCCATTTATGTTTCCACTCCGGTGGGTGATTCTTTGGCTGTGGACCGCGTATATCGGTCGTGTTTGATTACCATTTGTGATTTTGAGACCAGAGCGGATCTATTGCTGCTTGGGATGGTCGATTTTGATATTATTCTGGGCATGGACTGGTTGTCGCCCCACTATGCTATTCTTGATTGTCACGCCAAGACCGTGACGTTGGCTATGCCAGGCATTCCACGTATTGAGTGGAGTGGAACTCTAGATCACACCCCTAGCCGTGTTATTTCTTTTCTCAGAGCTCAGCGTATGGTTGAGAAGGGGTGTGCTGCTTATCTAGCCTATGTGCGGGACGTCAGTGTTGACACTCCCTCTATTGATTCTGTTCATGTGGTACGTGACTTTGCTGATGTATTTCCAGCTGATCTTCCGGGCATGCCGCCCGACAAAGATATTGACTTTGCTATTGACTTGTTGCCGGCACTCAGCCCATTTCTATTCCACCGTACCGTATGGCTCCTCCTGAGTTGAAGGAGTTGAAGGATCAGCTACAGGAGTTATTGGGCAAGGGTTTTATTCGACCCAGTGTTTCGCCTTGGGGTGCTCCTGTATTGTTTGTGAAGAAAAAGGACGGTTCTATGCGTATGTGTATTGACTATCGTCAGCTGAACAAGGTTACAGTGAAGAACCGGTATCATTTGCCCCGTATTTATGATTTATTTGACTAGTTACAGGGCGCACAGGTGTTTTCAAAAATTGATTTGCGCTCTGGGTATCACCAGCTGAAGATTCGGGAGCCAGATATCCCGAAGACTGCCTTCAGGACCCGGTATGGTCACTATGAGTTCCTCGTGATGTCTTTTGGGCCGACTAATGCCCCAGCAGCCTTTATGCATTTGATGCACAGTGTGTTCAGGCCTTATCCTGGACTCGTTCGTGATTGTCTTCATTGATGATATTCTAGTATATTCTCGGAGCCGGGAAGAGCACGAGCAGCATTTGAGGATAGTGCTTCAGATACCGAGGGAGAAGCAGCTTTATGCCAAGTTCTCTAAATGTGAATTCTCTGGTTGAGTTCAGTGGCATTTTTGGGCCACGTGGTGTCGAATGATGGTATTCGAGTAGATCCGAGGAAGGTGGAGGCCGTGCAGTGTTGGCCCAGACCCTCCTCCGCTACCGAGATTCGCAGTTTCCTTGGTTTGGCGGGCTATTACCGTCGTTTCGTAGAGGGGTTCTCTTCGATTGCAGCACCTATGACTAGATTGACCCAAAAGGGTGCCCCTTTTCAGTGGACGGACGAGTGTGAGGCGAGCTTTCAGAAGCTCAAGACAGCTTTGACTTCGGCCCCTATATTGATGTTGCCTACAGGTTTGGGGTCCTATACTATATATTATGATGCCTCACGAGTTGGACTCGGTGCGGTATTGATGCAGGACGGTAGTACGCATCGAGACAACTGAAGGTACATGAGAAGAATTACCCTGTTCATGATTTGGAGCTAGCTGCCATTGTTCACGCCTTGAAAATTTGGCGTCATTATTTATATGGGGTTCCTTGTGAGATCTACACTGATCACCGGAGCTTGCAGCACTTGCTTAAGCAGAAGGACCTGAATATGCGTCAGAGGAGATGGTTGGAACTACTGAAGGACTATGATATTACTATTCTCTATCATCCGGGCAAGGCTAATGTGGTTGCTGATGCCTCGAGTCGTCGGGCAGAGAGTTTGGGGAGTTTAGCATATCTACCAGCTTCGGAGAGGCCTATGGCGATGGATGTTCAGGCTTTGGCCAGGCAGTTTGTTAGATTGGATCTTTCGGAGCCCAGCCGGATTCTGGCATGTGTGGTTTCTCGGTCTTCTCTATTTGACCGCATCAGGGAGCGTCGGTTCGACGACCCTCATTTGCTTGTCCTTCAGGATAGAGTTCGGCGTGGTGATGCTCGAGATGTTACCATCGGGGATGATGGAGTCATGAGGATGCAGGGGCGTATCTGTGTGCCCAATGTAGATGATCTTCGAGAGCTGATTCTAGCAGAGGCCCATAGTTCGCGGTATTCCATCCATCGGGGTGCCGCAAAGATGTATCAGGACTTGAAACAACATTACCGGTGGAGGCGGATGAAGAGGGATATAGTTGATTATGTTGCTAGATGCCTCAACTGCCAGCAGGTGAAGTATGAGCATCAGCGTCCGGGTGGATTGATGCAGCGGATTGAGATTCCAGAGTGGAAATGGGAGCTCATTACCATGGACTTTGTATCTGGACTTCCACGGATGGTTAGGAAGTTTCGATTCCATTTGGGTTATTGTAGATCGACTGACCAAGTCCGCCCATTTCATACCTGTGTGCACCACTTACTCATCGGAGCGGTTGGCGGAGATCTACACCAGGGAGATAGTCCAGCTGCATGGTATTCCACTTTCCATCATTTCGGATAGAGGCACTCAGTTCACTTCACAGTTCTGAAAAGCCGTGCAGCAGGAGTTAGGCACTCGGGTGGAGCTCAGCATAGCGTTTTATCCCCAGATTGATGGTCAGTCCGAGCGCACTATTCAGATTTTGGAGGATATGCTCCGTGCGTGCGTGATTGAGTTTGGAGGTTCATGGGATCACTTCTTGCCGCTGGCGGAGTTTGCTTATAACAACAGCTACCAGTCTAGTATTCAGATGGCACCGTACGAGGCCCTATATGGTAGGAGGTGCAGTTCTCCCGTGGGTTGGTTTGAGCCGGGCGAGGCCAGGTTGCTAGGTACTGATATGGTTCAGGAGGCTATGGACAAGGTCAAGGTAATTCAGGACAGACTTCGTGCAGCCCAGTCTAGACAGAAGAGTTATGCGGACAAGAAGGTTCGCGATGTGGCGTTTATGGTTGGCGAGCGGGTTCTACTTCGAGTCTCACCCATGAAGGGCGTTATGAGGTTTGGGAAGAAAGGAAAGCTGAGTCCTAGATTTATTGGCCCTTTTGAGATTTTGAGGCGTGTTGGGGAGGTTGCTTATGAGTTGGCCTTACCTCCCAGCCCAGCCGGAGTTCACCCCGTATTTCATGTCTCCATGCTCCGGAGATACCATGGTGACCCGTCGCATGTGTTGGATTTCACATCTGTTCAGTTAGACAAAGATCTGTCTTATGTTGAGGAGCCAGTAGCCATTCTAGACAGGCAGGTCAGAAAGCTAAGGTCAAAGAACATCGCTTCGGTAAAGGTTCAGTGGCGGGGCCATCCGGTCGAGGAGGCGACTTGGGAGACCGAGCAGGATATGCGCAGTCAGTACCCTCATCTTTTCACTACTCCAGGTATGTTTTCTATGCTCGTTCGGGGATGAACGAATCTTTAAGTGTGGGAAGATGTAACGACCCGACCGGTCGTTTTAGAAAATTACACCCCAATCCCTAATTTAACGGTTCCCCTAAGTTCATTTATGCTATTGTGGGTTGCCGGGAGAGTCGGTTCTGAAAATTTGAGCATTTTGGGACACTTAGTCCCTAAATAAGAGCTTTGAAGCTAGAAAACGGTCCGTAGCCGGAACAGTGTTAAGACGATCTCGGAACGGAAATCCGATGGTTCCATTAGCTCCGTTAGGTGATTTCGGGGTTGGGAGCGCGTTCGGAATGTATTTTGGAGGTCCGTAGCTCAATTAGGCTTGAAATACCGAAGGTTGAAATTTTGGCGAATCCGAACGATAGGTGAGATTTTGATCCGGGGGTCGGAATGGAATTCCGACAATTTCTGTAGCTTCGTTATGTGATTTTGGACATGTCCGCAAATTTTTAGGTCATTCGGACGTCGTTTGGTCGGGTTTTTGATCGAATGTGCAATTCGAAAAATTTTAAGAAATTTAGGCTTGAATTCGATGTGAATTATGGGTTTTGATGTTGTTAGACGTGTTTTGAGGATTGGAACAAGTTCGAATAAGGTATTAGGATGTGTTGGTATGTTTGGATAGGGTCCCGGGGGACTCGGGATGAATTCGGGTGATTAAACGGCAAGAATCTTAAAAACTTGCAGCAGGCTGGTGCCTGCCTTCTGTAGTATTCGCTTCTGCGGAGCTTGGACCGCAGAGGCGAGTCCGCAGAAGCGACATTTGCTCCGTAGGAGCGAGTTCATGGGAGGCCGGCCTAGTTCGCAGGAGCGGACTTTGGATCGCGGAGGCGGTCACGCAGGAGCGGAAAGCCTTCCGCAGGAGCGGGAGTGGACTGTTTGGTGTCCCTCCGCAGGAGCGGACTTTTGTCCGCATAAGCGAAGTCGCAGAAGCGACTGTGCTTCCGCAGAAGCGACTTTTGAGTAAATGGCCAAGTGTCGCAGAAGCGACCATATGCCCGCAGAAGCGGAATCGCTGAAGCGACCTAGGGACCGCAGAAGCGGAATGGGCCAGCCAGGCCTGGGCTTCGCAGAAGCGACAAAATGTCGCGGAAGTGGATCCGCAGAAGCGGAATTTCGTCCGCAGAAGCGGAAATCGCAGAGAGTTAATTATATCGGAAGTTAGAAATTTCAGAAACATTTCCAAACTTTGAGGGCTCGGCTTAAGGGGCGATTTGGGCGATTTTGAAGGGAGATTCAAGGGGTTTCTTCAGGTAATCAATTATGGACTCCAATTATGATTGTTGTTGATAATATTATGCAAGTTTTTCATGAAAATGGAGGAATTTGGGGTAATTAATGGGGGTTTTCACCCTAGACCAAAACCTTTAGAAAACCTTTGATTTGAATGGGCAAACGGAGTCCGATTTCGATAAATTTTATATGCACGGACTCGTATTGAGATAAGGAACCCGAATATATAATTGTCGTGATTTTTCGATAAGCGTACCGAAAGTCGGGTTTTGGCAACTTGTGGGTTTTGGTGAATTTTGAGTTAATTTGATTGGGTAATGCCCAATTGGCCTATTTTGATGTGATTCTATTGATTTTTATCGGATTCTACACTTGTGGAGGCCGACATTCGTGGCAAGAGGGTTATTACATAGCGGTTTTGTACCGGAATTGAGGTAAGTGGCTTGTCTAACTTCGTGTGGGGGACTTTCACCCCTAGGATATTATTGTGATACTTTAAATGCCTTGTACGCGAGGTGACGGGCGTGTACATGCGCTGGTTGTTGAACACATACTTTACTCAAAATGTTCAATGAGTGATATTCCTGTTTTTAGTTGTTAAATTCGATATTCCTACCCGGTAGTAGTTAGAAAAGCATGATTAGATAAAATCTAACTGTCTAGTTGCTTAATTGACTACTTGAGTTTTCTTGGTAATCGCTGGTGCTGTTCATCGACGAAGTTATCATTAAGCATATTATACTTCTCTCTGTGTATTCCTTTACTTGCTGTGGTTATGGACTACGGGTTCGATTCCCGAGATCCTGAGATTATTGAAATATGGACTACGGGTTCAATTCCCGAGATCCTGAGATTATTGAAATATGGACTACGGGTTCGATTCCCGAGATCCTGAGATTATTGAAATATGGACTACGGGTTCAATTCCCGAGATCCTGAGATTATTGAAATATGGACTACGGGTTCAATTCCCGAGATCCTGAGATTATTGAAATATGGACTACGGGTTCAATTCCCGAGATCCCGAGATTATTGAAATATGGACTACGGGTTCAATTCCCGAGATCCCTGAGATTATTGAAATATGGGCTACGGGTTCAATTCCCGAGATCCTAAGATTATTAAAAATGTGGACTACGGGTTCGATTCCCGAGATCCTGACTTATTGGTAGGGACTGCGGGTTCGATTCCCGGAGATCCTGAGTTATTGAGATATTATTGAGACATGGGTTGCGGGTTCGATTCCCGGAGACCCAGAGGTACTGAGAATGGGACTGTGGGTTCAATTCCCACAGATCCTGGATTCGTTTATTTGAGTTGGTTATTTGTTGTTAGCTTGATTGTAGACAGTTGCAGTAAACATCGTAATGTTGTTATTTCGGAAATTATTGTTATTATCTGTTAAACTGTTTATTTTGTTATCATCATATTATTATTGTTTCTCGGTAGGGCCCTGACTTTCCTCGTCACTACTCCATCGAGGTTAGGCTTGGCACTTACTGAGTACCGCCGTGGTGTACTCATGCTACTCTTCTGCACACTTTTGTTGTGCAGATCCAGGTACATCAGAGCAGGCTCGTGCTAGGTGATTCCGCAGCTTTCTGGGAGACTTCGAGGTATGATCTGCTACGTCCGCGGATCCGGAGGCTTCCCATCTATTCTAGTAGTACTAGTTGACATTTTTCTTCATTTCGTTGTTAGATACTCTTTACACATAGAGCCACGGTTGTATTTCTCTTTTAGTCTGTGTTACCGTGGGGTTCCGGATCTTGGTAGTGTTTTATTCATTGTGTGATGGATGTATGTGCCAAGCGGCACGGATTACATATCTTTTATGCTATTTTCCGTCGTTTCTTATTTAAGTATTTATAACTTGTATATTCCGCAACGTGTTAGGCTTACCTAGTCATGGGGGACTGGGTGCCATCACGACATGTTCACAATTGGTGAACTAGGGTCGTGACAATACCTTAGTCCTTCTCCATATTATTTACCCAATATTCAAATCTTTCTTTTTAGTCTTTTAATTCTTGCAAAGTAGTTACTCGAAATTCACACAAAAATATATTCAAAGTTTGGGAACTTGATTCGGAAGTGTTCTTGGGTTGTGATAGTTGCAATATGTAGGTTAATTCTCTGTGGGATCGATTCTGGACTTATTAGACCAGGTTATATTGACTACGACCGTTGCTTGGACGTGAATCACAAACCACTCAACATTCAAGTTAATTATAATCTAACACACTTCCATGGTTATCCTTCCCATATTAGAAACTAAAAGTCTAAGAAGATACTCTACTTATACAACCACGCTTTCTTAAACACACATTACATACTAATTTGCCATCTCAACATCAAACTCATGTATAACGCTTATTGCTAAATTAGCACTTCAACACTACACTTATATAAGCCTCCACATATACATATCAACATCCAACAATTTTTAGCAAAATACTAACAATAACTGAAGTTCAAAACACAGAATCAAGCAGGAATTTACATATTCAAAGTCCGTAGTCAATTTTTGTCAATACAAATAAGAAATGACCTATAGAGATTCCTTACAAACAGTTTGGGGAAAGAAGAAACCTAATCAATACTTACGATTCTAGATCTAGGTACTAAAGATAAAATAAAAGTGAAATAGTAGAGATATCAATCTAAATTCAGATCTTCATTCACATATTTCAGACTGTTACATGTTCAGCAGTAGATCCTCAATTGTGAGCTAAGGGAAAGTACATGGAGATAAGGAAAACAAAGAGGGAGTAAGGAGACAGCAATAAGCAATAGCTAGACTAACTGTGAAATAATATCAACCAGAAATAGCTCCACCCAGCAGGAATAGTAGTCAAAAACCAAAACACAAACCAAAGCTTTTAAAAAAAATCAGATTCAGTCCATTTCAAAACTCCAAAAGAAGCAGTGACCTTCCACGAATTGCCCAAACTTCAAATATGAACGGAATTTTAACGGAATAGTGACTCTTGCAGAAATTTCCAGCCTTATTATTTCCTCTTAATTTTTGTTCTAATTCTTAGCTCTAAAGGTTGACAAACAAACCCAACAAAACAAAAGAACACTTATTCAGATCAAAACTTTGAACATCTTTAGAAATTTGAAAACAAACATGAAGTGAATCAATTTCATAGTGAATCCAGGTAAACATGAACCTTTATCAGAGCCAATTAAGCTAAATAAAAATATGCCTAAAGCAAATTAACAGAAGAATTATCCACAAAATTAACTTTAATTCAGACCAAGATGATTTTAATGGTTTTAAACACATAACTTAACTAAGACGACTGCCTGAAAGTTTGATAACCTATGATTAAAATTGAAAACTGAGGAAAAAACTATCACACATCTTTTTTACACTACTTACACCACGTAAAGGGTATAATAAAGGGAGTTTTTTCAATTAAAGAACTATCGAAACATGATTCATTTTATTAAAAGATTTAGAGTCGTCACTTGGGAGATTTATGGTGTCCCAAGTTACCGATTTGAATCCTGAATCGAGGAAAGGGTTTGACTCTGTTTAACAATTGCGAACCTAAATTCCGGGTAAGGAATTATGTTAACCCATGAGAAGGTGTTAGGTGCTCCCGAGTTTCGTGGTTCTAGCATGGTTGCTTAACTGTTATATTTGTCTAAATTCTGATTTTAATACATGTTATCCTATAGTGCAATATAGAATTATTTATTGTTTTTAATTAAAAAATTTAAGAAGTTGAACGTTGTTTAAAACATGCTTTTGGATCACATCACATGAAATACACCCAGATCCTCTACATATTTATTCAACATTTTGGGACTTGTATTTGGATCGCATGAAATGCACACCGGAATTTAGGAAGGTAAGATTATTAAAGAACGCACCTAAGCGACAAACGTATTATTAACTTTGCAGGAGGCCATAAAAATTCGCTAAATGGCACGTCCCAAAATCCAAGTATTTTAATATAAGCATTTAAATAGGGCCACACAATTATGAATTTGATTTGGCGCGATGCACCTTATTTTTATTTTAAAGGTCAACCTAAATGAACTACAATTTTCTATCACGTATTGTCTCTAAAGAGCCTAATTAATTAGTCATTTTTATTTTAAAGGTCAACCTAAATGAACTACAATTTTCTATCACGTATTGTCTCTAAAGAGCCTAATTAATTAGTCAAAATTATTAGTAAACCATCAATTAAGGAGTTCGGACCCCCAAGCTAAAGTCCACTCTTAAACAAGAAGAAAATCTCTTAATTCAAATATTCCACCTAGCTTGAGAAGCGCAAACTCAAAATTATTCCAAATTATGAATTGAACTCTTAACAATCTCAAGCCTCAACACTAGTACCAAAATGGTAAAATTCAATAAGGTTTGGGGGTCTACCTAGTCGTGGGCATGTTCATGAGGCCCAATTGAAAATGAAACGGACTCAATGAGCCTGGATCCAAAACTGATCGCACTATTGGGCTTATTATTGAAAGGACCAGGCCTAGGGTCTGTTTTTGCACAAATTTCAACTAAAAAGATGGTTATAAATATCTGGGCCTTTCTTTCAAGCTCAATGTCACAAAAAGGCAGAATCAAATCACAATTCATTCACGTCCTTCAACTCAGGCTAACCAAGCAAACAAATTTGGTTCAATAGACGGTTTTAAATTCGAATTCGTTCTAGTTGAGCACTTGTATTAACATCCAACCAAGATGAGAACATTAAGTATAAATGATGGATATCTTGACTTCCAATTCAAAGTGTAAACCTATGTTAGAAATTAACTATAGTTTTAAATAGACCCCTACCTTAACATTTGGAAGGAAGAATTGATGAAGCCCATTTAAGATAAAACATCATATGAAATAGGAATCAACAATAAAACCTGATACACTAAGGGACTAATTAACTAGAATTCCCATGTAGTGTTTTTTCTTAAATTTTTAGTCTCTAATTAACTAATGAATATCACATATCATATCTAAACAAACTCGAATCTATCATTTCTCAGTGCAATTTTACATGAACATGAGAAGGAAATGGAATCAGTTTTGAGATTTCAACAAATAAAATCAACTATATTAAACCCACCTACTTTTATGTGATGCTCATATTTTAGCCGCCAGCCAGTTAAACATATGGAGACATAAACAAATCAACATTAACAAAATTAGATCTATTATCATTACATACTATATTTTATCATACTAAAACTAAAACAGTCCAAAGCAGTTTAAAAAAAAGATCCCAAACTGTCCAATCCTTAGTCACAAACAATGATCTACTGATGTTCATAAAATTACATAAAGTATGATATTAAAATTGATAGAAAAAGTTATGTTGCACTTCAATTTATGTCCACAAGCCTGAAAGTTGTACGATGTGTACCTGGCAAGCAAAATGAGAGAGAAGGGAGAAGATCAGTAGCAAGCAGTAGCAAACAACCCAGATTTATGATCAATCAAACAGTGATCAGGTCTATTAAAACAAGCAGAATAGTAGATAGATCCCAGAAATTTGACTTGAAACAAAACTTAAGCTACTTCCCTCACCCAATGAACTCAAAGATTTCTTCAGCAATTTGAAAATTGGTAAATGAACGAGGCAAGCCAATGTAACAGTGATTTATTATGCAAGAGAGACCAACCACCTTTAATCTCTCTGTATTTTAGCCTAAAGAAACCCTCCTAAAATAGTAGACTTATGAAGCTTTATTTCTAAATTTTTCATCTCCTTCCAACTTGCCTTCTAAGGCAAGTAATGATGCCTTTTATAGGCAAACACCTAAGACAGCCCTTGCAAGTTTTATTTTGCACTTTAGTCCCCCTTCTTAGCTTAAAAGTCCCTTATCTATTGACTTGAGCCCAATTTACTGTACTAATAATTATAAAATGCGATTCAAGCCCCCAATCTAGAAGTTTCTATGAGCTTCTCCATGAAGTACTAAAAGACTTTCTTAAATAAATTACCCAAATACCCTCAAAGTCCTCAAAATTTACCCTTAAATTACTAACTTAGGTTAGACTAACTCCAGCCCCAGGATAGATTGACCAAGATTAACTTATTAGGAGCCTTAGAATGTTTAGCAATAATCAACAAGATTAAACTAATCCTACTAATTACTAACAGTCCAAACAAAACAAGCTATTAGCAAATATCAATCAAACATAGATTTAAGAAAACAAACTAACACTTATCACATACTGGATTATATTATCTATGCAAATGAGCAATCATGGAATCATGAATCAAAATTCAAATATCATGATATGAACTGAAAGTGAATCAAAGAGACTAGAGCTTAACGAGAAGAAATCTAAGAAAACTAACAATTAAAATAAAGAAAAGACAGAAATAAAATAAAGAAATTATGAGAGAAACGGATTACCAGAACTCAGCTAAATCTTGAGCAAATGATTTTCGGATTGTATGACCAAATTAGAATTTAATTGTGTGTTCTCACACGGAAACACACGGCTAAACCCTATAATGGTCAAACCCCCTGCCTTAAGAAAATTAGGGCTCTAGGTGAAACTTCGATCCAAGATTCGAGCCATGCAAGGATAATTCGAGGGCTAAAGGTCGTCGATTCGAAAGGAGGGAGATGGGGAGACCATATGGAATGAATTTGGGACAGTTTAGTGGTAGCACCGCCACCAGGGAAAGGTGGGCGGTGCTAGGGTTCTTGGCTTCAAACCTAAATTCGATGGATTCTTGGCATGTTTGAAGGATACTGATCTTGGATTGGGGATGTGGGGAGTGAGGAGATACTAGGGTGTTCATTTGGCAAGGTTTGGACACCGGTGTCACCGTCAATGGCAGTGCAGAACAAAGCGGTGGGTGTTAAGGTTTTCTGAAGGGGTGAACGGGAGAGACGGGTTTGACCGGGGGGGGAGGGGAGGGGGAGGGGGTCCCGCTTGGACTCTTTTATAGTGTCATCCCAATCAGTTCCCAACTGTCGATCCCACAATATCAAACAACTCCTATCACGGCCTAACGAAACGGGGTCGTTTCATGCTAGTGGGGATTGGGACCGAGTTTGGGGAGTGATTTGAGCTGGGTTGGAACGAGTCTAGGCTAAAATGTTGGGCTGCTGCTTTGATTCAAAGATCGGCCCAAATATCTGATCCCTTCTTTTGTTTTCCTTTTCTTATTTTTTTTGTCAATTTCTTTATTCTAATTTCTTTTAATTCTTATTTTAAAATTAAACTATAACCTCAATTAATTCTAAAAACTAAATTAAACTACCAAGTCAAATTAATTAACTCTAACCATTATCACAAACTAATCAAATATTAAACTAGCATGAATTCAAAGCTACAAATTAAACAAAACCAAGATAAATTATTTTTATGACTTTTTCAAAATTCCTAATTACTAATTAACTCGAAAATGTGTAAACTTAAACCCTAAATGCAATGCATATTTTTCATATTTTTATATGAATCAAAATTTATGGATAAAATGTAAACAATTAACATACAATGCCATAAAAATCCATAAAATTGTAAATATTAAAAGAAATTATAATGTTTTGAAACTATAGAAATAATTCCATAGGGAAAAAATTACGTGCTCACATCCCCTCTTTGTTAGGAAACACGAAGAGTTTTCGTGCAAAGATAAGTGAGCAGATACGAACCATTTTCTCCCATTCGGATACTCCGTATGAATAATTTTTGAAAGATTTGACCGTACCTTGCTTCTGAGGTTTCCTACATATCCTTGGCTAAAAAGGAATCAAGTCAGTGTAGTTTGGGAAGATCTGGTAGCTCGGACTACCATGGAGATGTGGTTTCACTATTGTTGTTGTTGTTGCTACTGCTTATTGAACCCTTTATTACACCGTATCGAAATAAAAAGAGGCTAGACTAATCTATGATCTATGAATTACAAAAAGACCTAACTATGTCTCCAAACATGCTCTTGTAGTTCTTGTTGCCTTGTGAACTTGTATTCTCTAGGTGTAATTCTCTCGTTGCTGCCTTGAATTGTGTTTTGAGATATTTTGCCATTTCTCCAAATGATTCTTGAATGCTGAGATTTGGAATATATGCATTGTTCTCCAGGTGGGCTCCTAATTGCTAAAACTTGAAATAAATGCCTATGTTCTCCAGGCGGGCTCCTGATTGCTAAAACTTGAAATAAATGCCTATGTTCTCCAGGTAGGCTCCTGATTGCTTAAAACTTGAAATAAATTCCTTTGTTATCCAGGTGGGTTCCTGATTGCTAAAAACTTTAAAAAATGCCTATGTTCTCCAGGCGGGCTCCTGATTGCTAAAAACTTGAAATAAATGCATTTGTTCTACAGGGGGCTCCTGATTGCTAAAAACTTGAAATAAATGCCACTATTTTCTAGGCGGTCTCCTGATTGCTAAAGACTTAAAATAAATGCCTTTGTTCTCTAGGCGGGCTAATGATTGATAAAAATGTTGAAATAAATGCCTCTGTTCTCTATGCGGGCTCACGATTGCTAAAAATTGAAATAAATGCCTCTGTTCTCCAGGAGGTCTCCTGATTACTAAAAACTTGAAATAAATGCCTCTGTTCTCCAGGTGGGCTCCTGATGTCTAAAAACTTGACATAAATGCCTCTATTCTCCAGGCGGGCTCCTGATTGCTAAAAACATAAAATAAATGTCTCTATTCTCCAGTCGGGGCTCCTAATTGCTAAAAACTTGAAATAAATGCCAATGCTCTCCAGGCGGGCTCCTGATTTCTAAAAACTTAAAATAAATGGAAAATTTCCTGCCCCAGTCTGGTAGTTGTTCGGTGCTTGTCCTTCCCCTATGGCAAATTCCTACGAACCAACAAAATTTCTGCTCGTGTTTCAATCAAAGAGATACCTTGTAAATATAAAATGGTGGTTAGTTGCTGGAATTCTTGCTAGGCACATCCCTGCTGCTGAGCTTCACTCTGACTTGCTTCCCTGGACTTTCCTTGAACCACTTTGACCTCCTTACAAACATGCAAAATCCCACAACTTTTGATGATCCGAGTGTTATACCCTATCCTATTGTTCTACATTTTCTATCCTTTTATCTGAAACTTTGCCTCCCAACAAAACTATCTGGCTAACCCATCGATGAAACTTTCGATGATCCTTTGTGTCTTACTTTACATTTTCACATCTTTGGTATATTTCAGTCCTGCTGTGCTTTGCAATTGGGAAACTGGTAATTAACCTTGACATCCCTTCCTTTTCTTCAAACAAGACCGACATTGGAACATCTTAAAGACAAACCTCAAAAAGAATGAAATGCAATGACCTCGAGGGTTAAGAATAAAGAGAGTCCAAAACCGGACGATTTGTAACGATGAAGGAAAAGGAAAAACAACTTATCTGAGTGAAACAGCTGGTGCCATTGATCATGCCATGCATTTTTGACTAACCGTCCCAATCTGTCCAACCAATTAACTTTCAATTGCCATGCTTTGTTGCCCCAGCATTCCATAACATGATTTCTTCAACCCAAACCTTAACCCTATTCATCTTGCAATGTCTTGATCAACTTTCAACCAAAGATTTGTCTCATTTTCCCATCTGAAAAATCATTTTCGCTTTAAGGTGCCCGTGAGAGTTTTCACCAATAAGACTCTTATTTTTAATTTCTCTCAACTCACTTCGCCTTATGGTGCCCGTGAGGGTTTTCACCAATAAGACTCTCTCATTTTTTATTTCTCTCAACTCAGTTTGTCTTACGGTGCCCGTGAGGGTTTTCACCAATAAGACTCTCTCATTTTCATCATTTTTTTCTGCTTGTACCAGAGTGTTGCCCCTAACATAAATCACCTTTACTTGCTTATCTTGGCACCTCTTGAAGATAGATCGGATGGTCTTTCTTTGGACCATAATGTGGGCGTTGGATAGGGTTTGAAATAAAGGGTATTAAATGATCAAAACAATTCGACATGTGTTCAACATTATAACTTTCGGAATCAACCTTCTCACAACATACACAACTTCCGCCCCGATTTCTTTCTTAGGGAGTTTTTGTATTTTTATTTTGGTATGACTGAACCTCAGAGAGAGGCTACCTACGTACCCTTTTGGAGTCAATTCAAACATAGTTCTGGTCATATGAATTGCTTTATTGTTTCAATCTTTCCTTTCCTCCACTTTTTCTTTTCTTTCTTTTTATATATTTTCTTTTCCTTCTCTTTTCTTTTTCTTCTCTTTTCTTTTCTCTTTTTCCTTTTCCTTTTCTTTTCTTTTATATTTTTTTCTATTTCTCTCTTTTTTTCTTCTTTTCATATTCTTTTGTTTCTTCACTTACTTTCCTCGCTCGGGCTTACGAGTATTATTATTGATTCCAAAAGAGGGCTATGAAAGGAAATAACTGAGGCACAAAGGGATAACAAAGGATAAAGTGTTTTGATAGCAGAATAAAATATCTTCGTCATTTCAGCCTCCAAATTATGCCAAATACAATAAAGTACAAATCGGACAAAGAAATCATACATAGTATCATTTGACTGCATCAGAGTTAGTAGCCATTTCTATAGATTTTCCTTCCTCATCTGTCAAATATAATACACTATTGGACAACATTCGGGTTAAAAAATGGCCCCTACTAGTTTTGGGTTAACTTTTCTTTTGCTTTAGCCTGATGAGGTAAGATGCGCCTCAATACCAATTGCCCTACTTCAAACATCTGTGGACGCACTTTCTTGTTATATGCTCTCGCCATTCTCTATTGGTTCAACTGTCCATGACATACTACTGCTAATCTCTTCTCATCAATCAAACTTAGTTGTTCCAAGCGGGCTTTGACCCATTCAACATCATCAATTTCAGCCTTGGTGATAATCCAAAGGGACGAGATTTCAATCTCCACAGGCATTACTGCATCAGTATCATACACCAGTGAATAAAGAGTCGCCCATATTGAACTGCAGACAGTAGTGTAGTGACCTAACAATGAGAAATGTAGCTTCTGATGCCATTGTCTGGACCCTTCCACCATTTTTCGAAGTATTTTCTTGATGTTCATGTTAGATGCTTCGACTACTCCATTTTCCTTAGGGCGATATGGGGTGGAATTGTGGTGCATAATCTTAAACTACTGACATGTCTCCGTCATTATATGACTATTGAGGTTGGCACCCTTGTCCGTGATGATTACTTTCGGGATCCCGAACTGACAAATGATATTCGAATGCACAAAATCGACCACTGCCTTCTTGGTCACAGACTTGAAAGTTTTCTCTTAAACCCACTTAGTGAAGTAATCAATGGCTACTAGAATAGAGCTGTGCCCATTTGATGCAACTGGCTCGATTGGCCCGATAACATCCATTCCCCATGTGGCGAAGGGCCATAGTGCTGACATTATATGCAATTCAGATGGTGGAGAATGAGTTAAATCTCCATGTACCTGACATTGATGGAACTTTCACACGAAATTGATGCAATATCGCTCCACAGTAAGCCAATAATAACCCGCTCGAAGAATCTTCTTTGCCAGTATATATCCACATATATACGGTCTGCAAGCTCCCGCATATACCTCGATCATGATAACTATAACATGTTTAGCATCTATGCATCTTAACAAACCAAGATCTGGAGTTCTTTTGTACAATAATCCTCTGCTGAAGAAAAATCCGCTTGCCAAGTGTCACATCGCTCTCTTTTGATCCCCTGTGTCCTGTACTGGATATAATCCCATCTTGAGGTATTCTTTGATATCATGGAACCACGGCTCACCATCAAGTTCTTCTTCTACCATTTTACAATAGGTATGCTGATCTCAGTCTTGAATCTGCAAAGGCTCCACATAAGACTTATCTGGATGATGTCATTGACGCCAAAGTAGCCAAAGCATCTGCAACTTCATTATGAATCCATAGAATACTCTTGAAATCTATTTATTGAAACTGTTGACAAAGTTCATACAAACATTTCCGATACAGTATGAGCTTCAAATTCTCCCATTCCCCCTGAATCCGGTGCACCAAGAGATCCGAGTCACCCATGCCCAAGATTTCCTGGACAACCATGTCTATAGCCAATCTTAAACCCAAGATACACGCTGTGAGCACGTGATTTTTGCAATAAGCAATAAATTCCAAAAATAAAATAAATAAATATTTTTTGGGTGCAATGACATGTCTTGATTAAAATTTGGTATATGTGTGTGATTGAATAATTAGAGGTTAATACTAGAATATTTTTTTTAAAAAATAGGTTAAATACATGCATTTTGAATTAAGGAGTTAAAATGAAAAATTAACAAACAAAAAGCATTAATGGAGGAAATTAAGGAAAATTAGTAGAAAATTGTCAAAAAATATCAGAAAATTAGTGGAAGTAGGAAATTGAATAATTTAAATAATACAAAAAATAAAAATGAAATACAAACAAAATACCACAAAAATAATTAAAATACCAAGAAAATACATAAAAATACAAAATTGGGCCAAATGCCAGCCCAAATGCATTGGCCCAAACAATTTAAAGAAATTCGGTCCAAATAATTTAAATTAAAGTAATCCTAGCCGTCCATTAGACCAGATCCAACGGCTGAAACCTTAGCCGAAGATAATTGATTAATTAAATTCAAGATCGAATCTGAACCGTCCAAACCTATTGATCTAACGACCAAAAGCCCACTCCCCACCTAACCCTGAACGACACCGTTTAAGGTGAGCTAATCCTGACTGTTGATCTTGAGTGATCCAACGGCCAAGGACCAGTCAACCTTGGTGGGTATTTAAACCCCATCTCTGAGATGAGACCGGCTATTTCACCATTACCCTAACCCTAGCCGCCCATTTGCCTATCTTCTTCTCTCTTCATTTTCCTCTTCAAACCTCGCTGGCCATGGAGACTGTCCACCTCCACGGCTGTCTCCGGCCAAATCTCAACCCCTCTCTTCTCTTTCCCTTCTCCGCTACCACAAACCACCACAAAACTCCCATGAAACCATAGAAAACCCCAGTTTCTTGAAACTCCGGTCATCGGAGTTCATCTCCGGTGACCAAATCTATGAGAACAACCTCCAAATTAACACAAAAAGCCCCATTTCCCTTGATCTATCACCCTATCTAAACCACCTGCCTTGAATGTTCCCCCATCTTCTCGAATATTCTAAAGAAGGTCGCCGGAACCCTAACTCCGGCGACTCAAAACAAACCACTACCAAAGATCCCACCTTTTCTTACCTCTAAAACTCATCCCCTAACCAAAAGACTTTAAAGCTGAAGTCTTGAGTCTGAAAGAAGAAAACCAAAAAAAAGAAAATAAGAAAAAAGAAAAGAGAAAACTGGAAAAAGGAAAAAGAAGGAAAGAAGAGAAATAAGGAAAGCCCAGGAGTCAAATCATGCGAGCTAAGTCGCCCATTCCCTTTCTTGCTTGTTTTTCTTTGGTTTTTGCAGCCTATGTTTTATTCTTTGTTTCTAGTTGTTTCTTTTAGTATGTTAGCCGTATAAACAAACAGCATGATAGATTAGGGTTTTCATTTTTTAAAAATCTCTATTGATTCTATTTCTCTGTTAAAGATCTGTCTCTTTTTGATTAGTCCTTCTTCTTGTCTACCATCATGTCTCTTACTTAGATTTCTTCATGTTTAGATTAGTCCTTATCTTCTAGGAAATTTCTGTTATTCTGTTTAAGCCATGATTTTCTTTTGAAGTTCCTTTGATAAGTTTTACCCGTCTGTGCTTGGTCAAGAACATGTTAAGCATGGCTAGGGTTTTCAGTAGCCTTTTTTAAACATAAGGAAATGCTGACTATGCTTGCTTCATGATTAATTGATACACTTGGATATGGAATCTGAATTACAATTCTTTGATTGAAATTCAGCAATATTCAATCTCTTCTCTGAGTTTTGGTTAAAAGATGAGTAACTTTGGTTTCATGGCTATGTGTGCAATTTTGTGTGAAAATGGCTATGTTTGCAACAGCCTTGTGTTAAGCTGATTACTGTTAATACTTATCATGCCTAGGTGGAATTGGTTATAGCTGCAGTAGTGTATAAACTTGTTAAGTAGTTAAAATTGAAAACATGTTTTAAGTAGTTTAAAATGGGTTAAAATTGAAAACCACAAAAAAGGTTATAAGTGAATTGAATAACAAAAAGTGGTCAGTTTTGCAACTGACCAACTCTGATAGTCTTGAAACACAGGCTAAGATTTAAATAGGCCAAGTGTGTAATAAAGGTGGCTTAAGTCTAATAGGTTAGACTTACAAAGTCCCAAATTGACCCATGTTCACTAGTGGCCAGACTTGTAAAGTCTTAGCCAGCCTGTGTTCATTAATGGGCCCCAATTGCAAGGCTAAGTCCAATCTTTGGACTGGATAAGTCTTAAATAGGTTAATTCTGAATAATTAAGCAGGCTAGTCCTGCAAATTAGCTATAGTCATAGAAACTGAAACAAAAGTGGTTAAAATTGAAACAAATTTGAAGTCTAAATCTGGCCAGGTCTTAAAGACTAGTGTAAACACTGGCCAGTAGTTAAATAAGAACTGAACTTAATAAAAAACTGATCTGGACAAGTCGGGTAATTAGCAAATGCCCTTAAGGGCATATAGGGTATAGGAAATGGCAAAGTTGTGGATTTAATAGAGCCTATAGGGATACATAAGACATTTAGGCTCCTAATTTTTGCAATTTTGCACAAAATTAAGGGCACATTGGTCCTAAATAAAAGGTAACTTGGTAAATAACACTAATAAGTAGGGGAACACTAGTAAAAGCCCCAAAAAAGAATCAAATAGAACCTTCCAGCACATGTTGCAAGGCATCTCATAACAGAAAATGGAACTAAAGTGTAAGATTTGGTAAAAAAGAAGGGGATGGAACTAGAATTACTTTCTATCTTTTCCCCCCAAAAAATTTCACCACTTCCCACCTATAAATACCCCAATTTAGAACATGTTTAAGGGCTGGATTTTGAAAAATCAAAATTTTCAAAAGAAACTTATACACAAAATCGTAGATAGCTGCCTGGGTTTTCCTGTTTGGAATTCATTTTTTGAAGCTGTTTGGGATTTCTGCTTGTTCACTGGGTTTCTATTGATGTTGCTGTGTTATTTAATTTGCTCGTTTGGAGATTTATTCTATCCACTGTTGCATTGCCTGTGTGATTCTAATTGTTGTACCTATTCCACCCCTTGGAACTCATTGAACTTCTTTGCTGAATCATGTGCATCTCCTTATTCAGGCTATGTAATTTGAAGATATGATGAAAATGAAGTTGCAGTTCAAAGCCTCTACTATTTTACATTTCTGTTTTCTGTAGCTATTGCTGTTTAGATAGTTAAATTTGTAATCCATTAGGATATCGTGTGTATATGTAAAAGCTCGAACAGAATAATGTAATAAGTAGTAAGTAGTGGTAATGTAGTTATAGTAGCTAAAGTCACCTAGTTAAAATAGGATGAACCGTAAAACTGGTCTGATTAATTTCGAAATAAGTCCAATATTTCTAAATTCGTCAATAATGATTTCAATCAACTTATGTAGATAGTTTAATTTGGTACTTGATATCTAGATTTAAATAAGTTTATAAACAGCAACAATAAGATGGAGTAAGAGTTTAATTATGATTGATTTTGTAATATTAAATGAACCAGATTCACAGTAAACCTAGTGATAAGTATAATTAGTATCTGCAAATGAGCTCTAAGTAAGGGAATCATATTAGTTTAATCACGTTTTCGTATAATTAAATAACCTCCTGTCACTTAGTTAGTAAAGAATTCGGATCAGCAGTATGAATTAGTCATTGAAGAATAAAGTGAAAAGTAGTTGTTAATCAGAATTTATGCATATTAAGACAATTATGAAATCAGAATCGATGTTGTTAGCTTTGTATGATAATTCTCTTTTAAAGCTTGAATTATTTCCATTTAGTTTCAAACACTTGTTCATATTATGAGTTTTGAGTTTCTGTTTTTATTCTCTTTGTTTAGTTTTGGTCTGGGCCTAACGTGTAACGCATGCCTGGACTGTGTTCGAGTACCAATTGGGCCTCTGAATGGAAGCATTAATATGGTCTGGGTTATTAAGACCCAGATACACACAATAATTCACTGAAACCTAGCCAGTTCCAGGCCTGTGTAATATTATGAGGACTGGACTCCATTTCCAGAAATACAAGATAATTAAATTGTTTAAGGGAAAAACAGTGATAGAAAATATAGTTATACATTGAGTTTGGACTTTAAAAAATACATGGAACGAGCCTCACATAGTAACAAAAACAGTGGGGCCCCCTTATAAGTAATTGATAAAGTATATAATAGATTCGGGAAGGTTGATAGAAAATTCCACAACCTTTCCCAAAGATTTAAAACCGTTAGACTCTTATTAGGCACGATTTAATAAATATACCTTCCCTAATACGAGTGTGCACTTGGTGCGACTCAAATCATAAATCCCGGCGAAGCCGAAATGTATTAAAAGTCACAGGCGTACTGGTTGCGTTGTGACCCGAAATACGTTTTTACAACGTCGCAATTCCTAAAAATATTAAAGTTGGAAACATGTAAATATTTTTAAAAAGAATATAATAAGTCATATAAAATCGAGAGCGACAGTTCGAGCGACCGTGCTAAAACCACGGAATCCGGGAGTGCCTAACACCTTCTCCCGGGTTAACAGAATTTCTTATTGAGGTTTCTAGTTTCGCGGACTATAATACAGAGTCAACTTCCTCGGATTCGGTATTAACCGGTGACTTGGGACACCATTATCTTCCCAAGTGGCGACTCTGAAATTTAAATAAAATCCCGGACCGATTGTCCTTTATTTGGAAAAACACCTTCCTCTTTGTTATTATATCCTTCTCGGGTATTTGAACATTGAGGTATACCCTATGTTTCTTTAAAAGTTTGGGGGGTAGTAAAAAGGGAGGTGTGCAAGCTCTGGCGACTCTGCTGGGGATAAGCAACCCAGAACTTCGGTCTCAGGGTTTAAGAATTTGAGCTCATTAGAATCGCCGTCCTCGATATTATTTGACTTTGTTATATGCTTTGGACAACATGCTATATGTTTTACCTCTTTGATATTATATGGATTGTATATATAAATTGTGCCAAAAACCCTTCTCTTCTTCACCTCCGGGGATATGATTACTGGTTGAGACTCCCCTTTCTGTTAAGTCATACCCAAAGTAAGAAAACAGAGGCCAGATAAGTTACAAAGCCGATTGACTCTGCGGGTCACCGGTACGTAGCCCCCTCCTCGATCCGAGTCGTCCGCTCGGGTACACGGTCTAGCACTCTATGAAACAATAAGATATTGAACATAGGTCTAGGATGATTATTCGCATCATAACTGACTTAGGGGACTCAACACAAGGGTTGGGTCCATTTAAGACAGGTTACCCAGTAATTAAAGACCGAGCATACTATGTGTTCCATTTTTAATTGTCTTTGGTCGTTATGCGGACCGGCAAAATTCCCGAGAGTAGAAAGAGAATATTCGAAAATGAAAAGAATAAAAAGAGAGAACTATTGATAAAAGAGTTGTTAGAAAATAGATTTTTTTTAAAATAGCTTTGTTGATAAAATAATTGGTCAATTAATCTGACCGAACTACGCAGGTTTGATTCTCTCCATTAGGTGGGATACGTAGGCAACCCTTGAATGGGTCCAACCACCCTTTTTGAAAATGACCAAAAAAATATTTTTGTTTCAAATAATCGAGACGATTGCTGTTTTTGGAAATAGCCGAATGTTCCGAAAGGATGCCGAAAGGTTGTTTTGGCAAAAATGGCCACTTCAAAAGTCGTGTCTTTTCCTTTTTTTTTCAAAATAAAAACCTGAGAAGGTTATAAAATTAAAATTTTCTTTAAAAAATATTTTTCCTTTTTTCAAAATAAAATCGCTTTTAATAAATGTGCAGGATGAGCACGATAAAGAATGAACCCTTCATTTTAATGAATAGAATCCCTTTGGAGCTAAGATTATGGTGGAACGACATGGGTCAGGAAGGACATAATTGGGTCAAGTGTTATCTGAAGGACCTTACGGGATTAATGGACATAATTCCCCGAGGCGATATAATCCGAGCACTTGTTACATGCTGGGATCCTGCGCACAACGTTCTACATTTTTCAGACTTTGAACTCACTCCCACTCTTGAGGATATTGCTTACTATATAGGGAAAAATGAGGTCCCCATAAAAGAGAAATACCCGGTGGCTCCAAGAGCGATAACGGTGCACCGATTCCTAGACTCTTTGAAGATTGCTCGGAATGTCCACAACGAGGATTTGGTTAACGGGTTTTGCTCCTTAAACTTCATCTACAGTAGATATGGACATGTCGGGGGTTTCAATGGCCCCACGAACAAACTTTTTAGCAAGTCCAACCAAGCCAAATGGGAGGAACATCGACGATTCGCTTTTCTGGTAGCGTTTCTCGGAATAATCATATTTCCAGGAACGGACGGGCACATTGATACAAGAGTCGCCGGGGTAGCCAACACTTTGATTATACAAGATAATTGCACTTTGTCTCCAATGATCATAGCCGATATCTACCGTTCCCTGACTACATGTAAAGCAGGGTGCAACTTCTTTGAGAGATGTAACATGATTCTGCAAATCTAGTTGATAGAACATCTATGCCATCATCCTTCGTTCTCAAGCAATGGGCCGACTGAAAGAACGTGCCTCGAAGAATTCTATACGAGAACAAAGGAAGTTAAGCTGCCAGAAGGAGATAAAGGTTGGATTTCATATCTACGATCATTGACCGATAGCCAAATCGATTGGGCATACGGATGGTTGCCCCTCGATGAGGTGATTTACATGCCGATGGAAGGGTCACACTTCTTGATCATGGGTTTAAAAAGTATCCAGCCTTATGCCACGTACAGGGTCCTACGACAGCTTGGAAGATGTCAATTTATACCAAAGGATGGGGACCTCCATTTGCAAATAATAGAGATTAGTCCGGATGGGCAATTCCCAAAAGCAAAGATCCGACAGGTTTGGAATGAGTGTCAAAATTTGAAGGTGGAGACTTGTGTGGAAATAGAGCTCGGGGAGAAGTATCGCCAGGGTATGCCGCATGGTATCGACAGGGTATTGAGCATGATAGACCATGGAAAAGACCTCACGTTCAAGATTTGGCGTAGCAGTCTAAGGAATATGGAAATTGGGCGGCCAAAGAAAATGATTATAAGGCCAAGATCAGCTTGCTAGAAAAATAGTTGCAAGATCTCCAATTCGAGAGCAGTTTACAGGCAGCATCTGACGAAGGAGAAAAGAAGCAGCTGAAAAAGGAGAATGAAATTCTAAAAGCCCAAGTTGCAAAAATGAGAATTGCATCCGAGACCCCGGTTCGCTTAGCCCGAGATGAGGAGCTAATTGAAAATCTTCGGCACAAAGTGAATTACTACAGCTTCGATCTGGACAAAGCAGAAAAAGAGTTAGTCAGGGTTCGGAAGCAACTGGCCAAAGATGCAGAGGAAAGAGCTAGAATGGTTCAGCAATTACAAGATTAACATGAAGTTGAGGTAGCTCGATTGAGAATGAAAGTCATCACAGCCACAGTTAAAAGTAACAAGATAATCAAAGAGTTTTAGGAGGAAAGAGAGCATTGTTACACGACTATGGCTCTATTAGAGTTCGAGTTACAACAACTGCAGAAAGAGAACCAACAAACCTTAGACGCTCGCGCCAAACATATCAGCAGGTTACTTCAAGAAAAGGGGGTCGTTCGAGAAAGAATTATCCATATTGCTCAGTACATCACCCGAAAATGCCAATTGTGTGAAGACATGTCCCAGGCAACATTTGTATCAGCCGTGAAGTTCTTTGTGAAGCAAGTCATGTCTGACCTAGATAGGCTCCAAAGTGGATTGGCATATAAGCCCGTGGCAAGACCGAACGACGTCTCGCGGGCATTAGGAGCATTAATGTACTCACAGGGCATGCATTTTGCATTCGTGTTTCTTTTTTCATTAGTAGCGCAACATCATTTTGTAAATCAATGTTTTTGAGTATCAATTAAAAGATCAAAGAAGTTGTTGCTAATCCTTTTTCTCTTTATATCAATTGTTTGTACGATAGGCAAATAAGTAGGAATGAAAATCAATAAAGGAAAGAAGAAAGAAATAGAAGGAAAATAGAGGAAAAAAAAGAAAAAAAAAGAATGAAAAGAAAAAAAAAGAAAAAAAAGAAGAAAAAAAAAAAAAAAGAGAAAACGAAAAGAAAGAAGAGAAGGAAAGAAAGGAGATGAATAAGAGATGATGTTGGTTCACAATGGAATAAATGCCGGGATGATGCATAACAATCAAAGGCAAAAGTTGTGATATTTAATCATTGCATCTTATCCATTATGTACTAACTATTAACAAGTGTAGTTTATGAGAATCAGATTTCAGCTGGCAACTGGTACTCTGGCAAATCATCATTACAAGACACGATCAAAGACTATGACTAAGGTTGTGTCTCAGGAAATTGAGCCAACTATCATGGACCCAGTGCAAGAAGAGGAGGTCATGGATGTAGCAGGGATAAAAGAGGAAATGTATAAGCTCAGGCAGCAAATGTCGGAAATGTACCAAGCTTGGTCCATGGGTCAACCCTTACCCGTATATCCAGCCAACCCAGCATATGTCCCTCCTGCCAATCCTAATCCCGAGCCACCTACCATGAACTCATCCTCAACGTACCCAGATTACCACAACTACTATGCCTTTACGTCATAGGCACAACCACCACTGTCCAAGCAAATTCCACCTCAGCCACCACAAGTCGCCCCGGTGTATGTGGCACCACCACCTATTGCTATGCATAAGTCGTTAAGTGAAACAGTGTTCCATGTGCAAGATGCCCATTACTATCCGCCGAAGCCAACGTTTAGACATCATGACACTTATACCCCACTGATGGAGACGATGGAAGAAAAGCCATCAAGAACTTGGAACAAGAGGAAATGGAACGGAAGATGAGGAGTTTAGAACAACCTTTCCGTAACATACAAGGGCTAGGAGGCCAAGTGAGCGTAGCATATAAAGATTTATGTCTATTCCCAGAAGTGTAGCTCCCGGTTGGATTCAAGCTACCTAAATTCGACATGTACGGTGGACATGGGGATCCTTTTGCCCATCCAAGGGGTTATTGCAGCAATATGCGTTGTGCAGGAGGAAAACATGAACTTTTGATGGTATACTTTAGTCAGAATTTGAGCGGTTCTGCGCTGGAGTGGTATACACGCCAGGATCACACTAGATGGTTCATCTGGGACGATCTAGCTCAATCGTTTGCCAACCACATCCAGTACAACTTGGAGATAACACCAGACAGGCTGTCGCTTACCAAGATGGAGAAGAAACCCGAGGAAAGTTTTCGGGAATATGGTTTTAGATGGAGAGAACAAGCGGCGCGAGTGGATCCACCTATGAAGGAGACTGAAATGGTAGATTGTTTTCTGCAGGCCTTAGAGCCTACTTACTACGGCCATCTGGTGTCAGCTATTGGTAAGAATTTCAATGTAGTGAAAATGTGGAGTTTTGTAGAGGAAGGATTGAAAACCAACAAAATCATGAGCTTTTCTGCTATCAAGGCCACGAATCAAGCGATATAGACCGGGAATGGAGGGTCTATTGGAAAGAAGAAGAAGGAAGAGGTTTCAGTTGTAGAAAGCAAACCATGGACTCGGAGCTAAGGTATATACCATCACCCACTTCGCCCATACCAATCATACCCGCCAGCACCTTATAACCCACCTCCACCATATTATCCACCCACTACTCCACATTACCCCATCCTACAAGCCCAACATTACCCATCACCTCCACATGTATGGCGAGCCCAATCTCCACAAAACGTCTATCATACACAGAACACCTACCCTCCTTCCAGAACCTATAAGAACCCAAATAGACCCAGCTTCCGACCTGATCCAAAAATGAGAAACAGAGCCCAAACGAAGAAAACATTCACCCCATTGGGGGAATCTTATACCAGCCTCTATCATCGTCTAAAAGAATTTGGAATGCTAAACCCAATTGAACCAAAGCTGCCAAACCCACCACCCAGAAACATTAACTAGTCAGTTAGATGTGAATATTGCTCTGGGGCACCAGGGCACGATACTGAAAAGTGTTGGCACTTGAAATCTGTTATACATGAGCTCATTGATAGTAGGAGGATCGAGGTACAAGCTCTGGAGGCTCCAAACATTACTCAGAATCCATTACCAACTCATTATGAGACGCACATGATAGAGTTAGAACAAGAAGAGAGCAGCAGAAAGCCGTCCCAATCAGTAATAATGATAAAAGCCAACAGTAAAGTGGAGAAATAGGTTGAGAAAGAGAAAGCGATAGCTGAATTACCAGCGTGCATGGAACAAGTGTTCATAAAGACGGTGGTGCAAATGTCGGTGGTTGATACTAAAGCCATACCTTGGAACTATAACAAGGTCACAGTGATGTACAAGAGACAAGAAGTTACAGGGGAGGTCAATGAGACACATGGCCTCACTCGTTCCGGGCGGTGCTTTGCCCCGGAAGAGTTAAGAAAAATGAAGATGGTAAAGGAGAGTCATGTGAAGAAGCCGGTCTCTGAAGAAGAAGCAGAAGAATTTCTGAAGAAGATAAAAGCTCAAGACTACTCGATAGTAGAACAACTGAGAAAGATGCCTGCACAAATCTCATTGCTTTCATTGCAAATTCACTCAGAAGAACACAGGAAGGCATTGTTGAAAATACTGAATGAAGCACATGTCCCCGGAAAAATCTCAGTCTGCCATCTTGATAAGATTACCAACAAAATTTTCAGTCGAACAAAATAACATTCTCGGACTATGAATTGCCTGTCGAAGAGACTGAACACAACAAGGTGCTCTAGCTCACTGTCAAAAGTGAAGAATTAGTGGTTGCTCGGGTTTTAATAGACAACGGGTCGAGTGCAAACATCTGTCCACTCTCGACTCTCGGAAAGTTGAAGATTAATCCTGATAGAATCCAGCAAAATACTATGAGTGTTCGAGGGTTTGACGGAGGAAGCAAAAATACCTTAGGAGATATTGTGCTGGAGGTCACCATCGGGCCGGTAGACTTTACCATGGAATTTCAGGTGTTGGACATCACTGTGTCCTATAATCTATTGCTGGGACGGCCATGGATCCATGCGGCCAAGGCCGTACCATCTTCCTTACACCAAATGGTAAAGTTCGAATGGGAACAACAAGAAATTACAGTGCATGGAGAGGAAGACGCTTGTAATACCATAATGCCTTCCGAGGAAGCTGATGGGGACAAGGGCCCATGGGTGTATCAGGTGACAGACACTGTGGTAGTGAACAAGATAGCTGAAGGAGAGAGCATGCCAATCCCTACACTGGCACCTACCGCAGTAATGGTAGCCAAAGAGATGATCAGAAATGGGTTCACACCGGTAAAATGTTTAGGGATAGCTTTACAGGGAATAACACAACCTGTCCATCTACCAGGAAACAATGACACCTTTGGCTTAGGCTTCAAACCTACCTACACCGACATCCAGAAAGCCAAAATAACCAAAAATAAAAGTTGGACCCTCTCGAAACCAGTCCCAAAATTATCCGACACCTTCACTAAGACTGGTACACAATGACATTTGGTGACTGTTGCGTCAAGGTGTGCTGAGATAAGGCCAAATGTGGAACTCCTCGCGAAGTTTGAAATGTTATTTGGGGACGTGAACATGGTGGAGATGGGCAACGGGGCCAGTAAGATAGATATTCAGTTCGTTGGGCCCAATATTGCACTCAATAATTGGGAAGCCACTCATTTTCCAATCAGGAGGGAGTCTCGATAGTTAGCTTTCAAAATATATCATCCTTTCCCAAAAAGCAATTTTATTTTGTAATCCCTACTGAAATCAAATGTATCCAGTCTTTGTCATCTTTTGAAAAAATATCAATGAAATGCAATTTCTTCTCCTTTCTTCATTTTTGCCTTATTTTTATTATTTTTCCTTTCTTCCTTTTGTACAGTTCAATATGCTCTGATTCTGATGATATGTCATGCATGAAGGATTCCCGGCCCAGTTTTGACAATCGAATTATTATACAAGAAATTGAAAATGAGAGTGAAATAGAATATGAGGATGAGGAAATACTGGAGGAAATAAGTAAAGACTTAAATCAATATGAGGAGAAACCGAAACCGAAATTGAGTGAGACATAATCTATTAATTTGGGGAATGAGGATAATGTCCGGGAGATAAAAATCAGTGTACACCTAGAAGCTTCCCTTAGAGAAGAGCTAATAAAATTGCTGCATGAATACAAGGATATCTTTGCCTGGTCCTATGATGACATGCCTGGATTTAGCACTGATTTGGTGGTACACAAGTTGCCTATTTATCATGAATGCCGGCCGGTAAAGCAAAAGTTGAGAAAGTTCAAAACGGACATCAGCGTGAAGATAAAATAAGAAGTGAATAAGAAGTTTGAGGCAAAGGTCATACGAGTCACCAAATACCTCTCCTGGTTAGCAAATGTTGTGCCAGTTCCAAAGAAAGACGGAAAGACTAGGGTGTGTGTGGATTACAGGGACCTCAACAAGGCCAGTCCAAAGGATGACTTCCCGTTGCTGAATATCCACATACTAATCCACAATTGCGCCAAGCATGAAATTGGCTCTTTTGTAGATTGCTATGCAGGTTATCACCAGATCCTAATGGACGAAGAAGATGCGGAGAAAATATATCATGCCTTGGGGAACATACTGCTATAGAGTGATGCCGTTTGGATTAAAGAATGTCGGAGCTACTTATATGAGGGCGATGACCACAATGTTCCATGATATGATGCATCTTGAAATTGAAGTGTATGTGGACGATGTCATCATAAAATCCAAGAAGCAATATGATCATGTCAAGGATTTGAGGAAATTTTTCCAAAGACTCCGAAGGTATAATCTTAAACTCAATCCTGCGAAATGCGCTTTTGGAGTACCTTCAGGGAAGCTATTGGGATTTATAGTAAGTCGGCGAGGCATTGAACTAGATCCGTCAAAGATAAAATCCATCCAGAGTTTGCCTCCAGCAAAGAACAAGAAGGAAGTAATGAGCTTACTAGGAAGGCTGAATTATATTAGTAGGTTCATCGCTCAGTTTACATCAACATGTGAGCCTATTTTCAAGTTGTTGAAGAAGGATGCAGCAGTGAAATGGACCAATGAATATCATGAAGCCTTCGATAAAATCAAGGAATATTTGGCAAATCCTCCAGTGTTAGTTCCTCCGGAGCCGGGAAGACCTTTGATCTTATATTTGACAGTGCTTGATAACTCCTTTGGCTGTGTACTAGGAAAGCACGAAGAGACTGGCAAGAAAGAGCAAGCTATATATTACCTTAGTAAGAAATTCACATCTTACGAGGTAAAATATACTCACTTAGAGAGAACATGATGTGCATTAACCTGGGTGGCTTAGAAATTGAAGCACCATTTGTCAGCATATACTACATATCTGATATCACGGTTAGACCCTCTGAAGTATATATTCCAATAGCCCATGCCTACGGGAAGACTTGCTAAATGGCAGATTCTGCTCACAGAATTTGACATCATTTATGTAACACGTAAGGCGATGAAGGCACAAGCAGTTGCAGATCACATGGCAGAAAATCCAGTGGATGATGAATATGAGCCACTAAAGACATATTTTCCGGATGAGGAGGCAATGAATGTTGAAGAAATGGAACGAAGTGATAAGCCAGGATGGAAGATGTACTTCGACGGAGTCGTCAACAGTAAAGGAGTTGGTATTGGAGCAGTGCTTATTTTAGAAATGGGTCAGCACTATCCCGTTACCGCTCAACTTCGATTTTTCTGTACCAACAATATGACCGAATATGAGGCATGTATATTGGGATTGGGATGGCAATAGATATGGGTGTTCAAGAAATTTTGGTCATGTGTGACTCAGATCTTTTGATACATCACATTCAGGGAGAATGAGGGACAAGAGATTTGAAATTGATACCTTATCGACATTGTCAACATGAATTATCCAAAAGATTCCAATCCATAGAGTTCAAACACATCCCAAGAATGCACAATGAAGTAGTAGATGCTCTGGCCACACTATCCTATATGTTACATCATCCGGATAACGCCTATATAGATCCACTCCAAATACAGCTGTATGATCAGAATGCTTACTATTTTGCTATGGAAGGAGAGTTAGGTGGGGAACCGTGGTATCACGATATCAAGGAATACTTGAAGACAGGAAAATACCCAGAACAAGCCACCGGAGATCAGAAGAGGGCTGTAAGACGCTTAGCGAATGGCTTTTTCCTCAGTGGAGGAATTATATATAAAAGAACACCAGACTAGGGCTTGTTGATATGTATGGATGCGTAACAAGCTGATATGATTATGACTGAGGTGCACGCCGGAGCTTGCGGACCTCATATGAGCGGGTATATCTTAGCAAAGAAGATTTTGAGAGCGGGATACTATTGGCTCACCATGGAGCGAGACTGTATCAGGTATGTGAGGAAATGCCACCAATGCCAAGTACATGGATATTTAATCCATTCCCTACCTTATGAATTGCATACGATTTCTGCACCCTGGCCATTTGTCGCCTTGGGCATGGATGTTATCGGACCAATAGATCCTGCAACTTCTAATGGACATAGATTCATCTTGGTCGCGATTGACTACTTTACTAAGTGGGTGGAGGCAAAGACATTGAAGGAGATGACAAAAAAAGTCGTGGTGGATTTTGTGCATGAAAATATTATATGCCGATTCAGAATTCCCAAAGTAATTATCACAGATAATGGGGCAAATCTGAACAGTCACCTCATGGCGGAAGCGTGTCAGAGATTTAAGATCCTGCATTGTAACTCTACACCTTATATGCCAAAGGCAAATGGAACAGTAGAAACTGCAAATAAGAATATAAAGAATATCCTTAGGAAAATAGTGGAAGAGTCTAGACAATGGCACGAGAAGCTGCCTTTCGCTCTTATGGGTTATCGCACAACAGTGCACACTTCTATCAACGCCATACCCTATTCATTGGTGTATGGGACAGAGGCTATTATACCCGCGGAAATCGAGATACCGTCACTTCGAATCATAGCTGAAGCTGAGATCGATGACGAGGAATGGGTAAAAGCCCGACTGGAATAATTGAATCTGATTGATGAGAAGAGGTTGACAGCAA